>JANUSC010000738.1:0-50685 GCA_025200525.1 Camellia lanceoleosa | reverse complement strand
TTTTCTCGAACCTCAAACTCACGCCCCATGGGAAGCTTCCTCAACTCCATCATGTTCCCACAATACTTTGACTAAGGGAATTGTCTTGGCTCTCATTGCGAAAACCTAGTCCTCACGTATCCAAGACCCTCAATTTGGCCGGCCTCCTTATACAAGGTATCCTCATCTATCTCTAAGTCGGTCCAATTCAATACATGTGATGGATTCAAAATGCCATATTTCTCTCAAGCATTACCAACATGAAACACGCCATGCACCTGCATAGCTAGGCGGCAATGCTAAACGGTAGGCAACCTCTCAACCGGGCCAAGGATCTCAAGAAGGACAATAAACCAAGGGGACAACTTCTCATTCTTCCCAAACCTCATCAAACCCCGCCCACGTGATATTTTCGTAAACACGGATCACCCATCTCAATGACAAAGGTCTCCTTCTACGGTCGATAACTTTTTACGCATCTGGTCAGAATTCAACCTCTACAGATAAGTACCGGCCCGTTATCTCCAACTAACTCCGGGCATAAAGGTGCATCACCAATTTTGACCAACACATTGAGATCTACACCTGGCTTCGGCCATACAAGGCCTCAAACTATGCTATGCCAATATTCGATTAGAAACTATTGTTGTAGAAAACTCCACTAAGGGTAGGTGTCTCCCACACCACTTAAAGTCAAAGACACAACCTCAAGCATATCCTCAAGGATCCGAATAGTGTTTTGACCGCTCACCGAGGATAGTGTCGTAAGCAAAGTTAATCTAGTGCCCAAGGCACTTTGCAAACTCACGCCACAACCTAGCAAAGAAACGCGATCCCTATCTAAGACAATCGACACTAGGACCCCATGCAACCTCACTATGTCCCAATATACAAGTCGGCAGATGATTCACCCAATCTCTCATAGAATAAAGTGTCGACTTAGTCAACCACCAACTACCACCCAAATGGCATCACTACCCCTGTTGAGTCTCTGAACGCCCACGACAAAATCTATCGTGACGGTTCCCATTTCCACTCCGGCTATAGGCAAGGATTGCAAATAAACACAATGGCGTTTAATGTTCTACCTTCACTTGTCGACAAGTAAGGCACTTTGACACAAACACCGCCACATTTTTTCTTCATACCCATCCACCAAAACTCGCGACTCAAATCATGATACATCTTTGTGCTCCCGATGCACCGCAGGCACCTAATGGTGAAACTCTCCTGAGTACCTCCTCTGGCAAGACTCCTACAGAAACAAACGGTCTTGGTACCTCACACTCAGTCGATACACCTGGCCAAACCCTTCTCTACCATTGCATTGGAGATCTTCTCCGGAGGATTCTACCAAGGTCATCCTTCTATGCCTCTAACATTCGGTTCACAAGTGTAGGTTAGCAACCATAGAAAACAGGTTGCAGTTCAATAGACTTGCCCAAATGCAAGTCAAACTCCCCAAGTGCACCTAACATCTCCCACTTTAATGGCAATACAAGCTACATCACTAATAGACTTTCTTTCTTAGGGCATCGGCCACAACATTGGCCTTCCTCGGATGATAATGCAATTCAAAGTCATAATCTTTATGAACTCCATCCACCGCCTTTGCCTCAAATTCAAGTCTTTCGTAAACAAATACTTCGCACTTTATGATCCGAGAACACCTCAATCTCTCACCATATATATAGTGCCTCCAAATCTTTAAGGCAAAAATCACAAATGTTAATCCTAAGTCATGAGTATGGTAATTCCTCGTGTGTTTTCAATCGCAAGCCATAGGCTACTACTTTCCTCTTGCATTAATGCACAACCCAAACCCTCTCAGAGGCATCACAATACATTGCATAACCCAAACCCTTTTTCTAATAATCAAACCGAGCGGTGGTAAGTCTAACTTAAGCTCTTGGAACGACTTTTCACAAGTCTCA
Source organism: Camellia lanceoleosa (assembly GCA_025200525.1). Classification (NCBI taxonomy): domain Eukaryota; kingdom Viridiplantae; phylum Streptophyta; class Magnoliopsida; order Ericales; family Theaceae; genus Camellia; species Camellia lanceoleosa. The sequence goes on along the minus strand of JANUSC010000738.1, from coordinate 48,772 downwards.
CTCACACAAATTTGACCCATTTCGGCCTAGTCAAAGGCGGTTAGCTTGGAGAAATCCTTCACAAATGGATTGTAATACTTGGCCAATCCTAAAAAACTACGGATCTCAAAAACACTCTTAGGCTGTGCCCAATCTTGCATTGCCTCTACCCGGATACCACGTGACCTAAGAATTTAACCTCTCTTAGCCAGAACTCACACTTCCTAAACTTAGCATATTGCTTATGGTCTCTGAGCAACTCAAGCACTATCCGCAAGTGTTCCTCGTGTTCTCCTCGTAGGTGAATAAATCGTAATGTCGCCCACAAAATGACCACAAAGTTTATCTAGAACTCTGAAGATCCGTTCATCAAGTCCATAAACACACTGCACATTGGTGAACCCAAAAGGCATCACCGTAAACTCATAATAGCCATACTCACAGCATTTAAATGTTGTCTTCGGGTATCCTCCTCCTTGACCCTTAACCGATGGTAACCCGATCTCAAGTTTATCTTAGAGAAACAACGGATCCTTTCAATTGATCAAATAGATAATCTATATGAGGCATAGGGTATTTATTCTAACCGAGTCTTGCCTCAGCTTTTTGGTAATCAATGTAAAGTCTCAAAGCCCCATCTTTCTTTTTAGCAAAGAGGGCCGATGCTCCCCAAGGCTAAGTACTAGGACTAATAAAACCTTTATCTAGCAACTCCTGAGTTGAATCTTCAACTCACTCAACTCGGCCGGGCAAAACAATACAAAGGCTATGGAAATCGGCGTCGTGCCAAGCACTAAGCCAATAGGAAACTCGATCTCGATGGGTGGTAACTAACGAGATCCTGAAAAACGCCCGAGTACTCACAAACACTCTTGGCAATTCACCGGTCTCATCACACTCGTTACTCATAAAGCTAGCGAAGACAACTGTTTACTTCATGATCATATACCAAAGGTAAGACTCTACCAACCCTATCTCCCAAGAAAAGAAAACAATCTCCGCTCAAGGTACACAAGAACCTCCGATAGTAGCAATCTATAATTTCAGATGACGATAACTAGTCCATACCCAAAATCACATCAAACCCGCATATATCCATCAAAGACAAAAGAAAAGGGAAGTTGACGGCCCATGACTTCTATATCACGTACTCGACACCCTCAAGCTGTAACCATCTTACCCCCCAATGGGTGATACTACACAAATAGGAGATGCTAACTGCAAGCAACTCCAAGCCCAAAACAGATACAAATGAAGAAGATATAAAAGAGTGGATGCACCTGCATCACTAACACATTAGCAATCGAAAGTAAAACAAAAAGTTACCTCTCACTATCGATGGAGCAGTACAAGATCCGCGCTATAACAAAGATACACGCCCGTGAGGCCTCTCGATCCATCTCGCCACCTCTTAGAGCATAAGATTGTTACGATCGAGCCAAGAGGCTCCTTGATTGGCTCTCAAGGCCTGAACTGACTGTACTGGCCGGTGACCCTGTGTCTGCCTCAAACCAGATGCACCAGGTGTGTCACCGAACCGTGGGCAAAACCACTTCAAGTGCCCCACCTGCCCACACTGATAACAAGTGAGCTGCTAGCCTTTGCCCTGACTCTAGCCCTGAGAACGGGCCAAAGATGATGCTGCACGTTGTCCTCCTCATCTCTACTTAAGTTGAGACTTGTGACCCAACTAACCACATTTGTAACAGTGATGTCTCCTTGACCGCCTCCCGTAACCCAACTTGGTACTAAAAGGTAGATCTAGAATGCACTCTCGACCGCCGAGGTTAGAACCCTTCGCTTCTTATCGCCTCCCGCCATCCTCGACCTCCTAAAGCCCCTCATCCTCTCCGCCTACATGTATAATGGTCTCAAGATTGGTCACCTCCACAGGCAACCATAATCCTCAATCATGGACCCAAAGAACTCAAACATAAGTCCGTCCTCAACTTCTTCTCGAACTCCAAACACCTACGCCTTGGTCGCCACTAACTCCGTGCAAAACCTAGATAGGCCGGTAAAAGTGGTCTCAAACTTTGCCATCGTGTATTCAATTGCTTGAGATGAGAAAAATTGATCCCTTAACTTTTTCCTCACCGTAGCTCTGTAGATACTTGTCCCGAAAGCTCCAATGAAGGCCTCAAGCCCCTCCTATGCACCCTAGCACATATTTCCACCACTAACCCGTGTCTCCCTTCACCGAAGGACGCCAAGGTCACCGCAAACCTCCGCTTCGATGTCAAGCATCGCAAACGCCTTTGTCATCTGCTCAAGCCATTCACTAACCTTCAAGTGGCTCTTAGGGTCACCTAAAACTCATTCGGATTTGACCTAAGAACTCTCACTTCAAAAGACACTCGCCTACCATTTGGGCTTGGACTTGATTCTCACTGAGAATGTCTATAGACTCCTCAATGCTCCGCCATTTCACTTGCTAAAACACCCATGGCTCACGACCACTGCTCAAATGCACGCTTGGGTTGACCAACACCTCCTCTTGTGCAGAATCTCATCCCAGAGGGCATTTCCTGCCTCCTAGGTCTACCACGCCTACCACCACGACCTTGTCCTGACATTCTAATAAAGGTAACAAAGACATTAGCACATTTACATGTGTGCTGAAGCTATTTCACTCATGTCCTAATACGATGGGCAAATCAGAATTCACTCCACATAAGCACATAATCACATAAGCACTTACGAATTTTATTTCTGGATAATGACCATCCCGTGGCGTTGCTAAAGTTCTAGTTAGAAACGGCAGTGATCAAGTGCCTTTCTAATAGGACTCCTAGTAACCCATGGGCCCGAACAACATCCTAGAAACCAAATCTCATAACCAAATAATCACAAAAGCATGTTATCATATAAGCACATAACATCATACATAAGTCTCTAACAAGCGAGACAAACCCATTGTGATACTAACCACTTCCCACATACCCAAAGTATTGAAACCCGATACGCTCTGATACCAAGTTGTAATGCCCTCAAAATAAGATATAACTCATTCATTCACAAGATCCATAAAACATAGAAGAATTAATGTATTCCATAGATCAGGGTGTTCTTTACAAAAGATGTTACATGCTTGTCAACAAAAATAGATGCCCAACGGCTTACAACCTCCCAAGTCAACACTTGGTGACACAAAAGAACAGTTCTAACTCTTTTACATATAAAGCCCTTGGCTTGAATTACATGTAACACAAAAAGGGTAACAACAAAAAGAAAACTTCAAATCTAAACCTCCTAAGCTATGTCCTTGGAGGCGATATCACCAGCATCAAAAATGGTGTCCCAAGTAGGGTGAGCCACACCAAAGAGAGATATGCTAAACATTACATGGGAATTAACTAAAACATAAGCATTCGATAAATGTTTAACACTTATAAGTCAACTTACATTCTTTCCATAACCAATCAACATTTACAAACCGCTTCTTTCCTTTCATTTATCCAAAACAATCCACTTACATTATCTAATATTATCCAAACAATTTAAAATGAGAATATAACTCATATATCAACAATTCAATAATCAACAACCTTCAAGATTTCCTTTTCTGCTATTTTACTAAGATTACGTCCAAAGAACCCAAGACCTAAATATATAAAAGATTTTCGGACTTTCACCTTAGACACTTCGACCAACTTAATTATCAATGGAGTCTATCCCCTATCTCCTCCTAAACAAATGAAGTACATCCCCTATCTCTTCCCACAAAATATACCTGTACAATGTATTTAAACACATAGTCATATATAATGACCCAACAATTCACATATTCAATGCGTTAATTCCACCGTCACATTCAATGACATAATCCAATTGATTAGTTTCAATTTCTCTAATCATTATGCAATGTCTACAACAATGAAGACTATTCTCCATTGATAGCCCAAAACAATTTTTTTTAAATAGATAAATAAATCTATCAAACAGATAATTTATTACATTTTCCGTTGGTGAGTGATTTATCAATCCAACTACACTATTCAATCGCAATTTCCCCCAATTTCAAGATTCTCAACCCAATTTCATATTCCCACAATTTACCAAATTAATTATTTAAATTCAATTAGGGCATTTTTTCCCTTTTTTTCAAATATTGATCCTGAGACCAAATTTCATCCATCCTAACCAAATCTCCCCATTTCCAAGGCCCCACCCACCCAATGAAGTCCAAAGATAGAAAACCCCTCTTTCAAACATTTCAAATTTCAAACCCTAACTTCCCAAAATTACCAAATCTCACCATTTCTACAAAATGACTAATGTCTATGTTAAAGCCCATAAAAACGAGTAGATTATCCCTACCTCAAATGGAGAAGCTCAAAGGTAATGAAGAGGAAAAACCCAAGATGCTCCAAAATCCAACTTTTTCGGATCAAATGATAGCCCACATGATAGTCTACCCTTTTTACAAAGAGACTAGGATAGAAAACTTCTAGAACATGGAGTATTTGTAGAAAGAAAGTGTGTGTAGAGAGAGAGGCTGTCGATTTTAGGGTTTGGAATGAAAAGGGGATGAAAAAGTGATGTGAAACTCCGCCGCTAATTGATATATACGTGGCTCGCCGAGCGAAGAAGTTGTCGCCGAGCAACCCAACACAAAAGAACCTCGCCATGCAAGAAGGCCGCCGCTTAACAATGCAAAACTTCAGTGTCTCAGAATAAAGAAGCATGCCCGAGCACAAGAGTTCTCGCTCGAGTGAAGAAACACAAAACATAGCGCTCGCCGCCGAAAGCAAGAAAGCTCGCCGAGCAAAGAATGCCATCCTTCAGTCTAAAAGAGATGCAGACGCACGCCAAGCGCAATATTGCTCAAGTGAAGAGACACAAGACACAAGGCTTGTAACACCCAAATAATTCAACACGAACTACCCACATTAATTAACAATCATTCATCACCACAATAACCCATCCATCTTTATATAGTTAATAAATGAGTTTATACAAGATTCACATATGATATACATTCAACAATAAAAGAACACCGAATCTATAGCATGTTAAGCATCTAGTCTCAAACAATGAAATACCCTTTAGGGCTTACATCTTCCAAGGCAATAGCCCACATACACAAAATGGTCTCTGACCCATACACATTTAGCCCTTGGCTTTACAAAATTTACAACAAAAATAATTGAGCTATGTACTCTTCACAAAAAATACCCATGCCCTCGCCTCGGTGGGATCACCACATCTTTACATGCACCAAAATCCCATAGGGTGAGCATAAAGCCCAAGAGAGAGAAATTCCTAACAAAGTATATATGTAAGACGCTCAACATTAAATGCAAGTGTGAAATGCGATGCAATGCCCTTTTCATAGTGATCTCATATCATGCCTTTCTTAAAAGAAAATCACTATGCTCATCATTAATGTTGTTCGTCTCATCAATTTCAAGCTTTCAATTCTATTAATCAATGGGGTCAGAATACAACATTGGTAATCCCTAGGCCGAGTCTGCAAGTAGACTCTACGGTACTACCAAACCGCTATTTTATTGGTATTAACCTAAGGCTCGACGCCTATCCGTGCGGTTTTCTAGTTTTTCACCAAGGATACTCACACCAACTTATCAAGTTCAATTACACCCCTATTCGGACTTACCACGATTTACCCCATACACATTACCGTTGTTCTCATTACAAGCCTTTCTCAATTATGGAATAAACATCTTCAATCCAAGTTTACAATGCATAAAATTAAATTAAATTAAATGAATACGCAACATCAAGATTTCTCCATGTCACACAACATTTCTCATTTCTTCTTATGCTCTTTCACAGATAGCTTACATGTTATCAACTCATAGTAATAACACTTTCCCATCATGCACAATTATTTGTTATTTCATAACAATACACATTCAAAGCTTTAACAACAATGTTGAAACAACACCTCATCTCATGTATCAAATAACTTGTCATTCTTGCTAAACATATGATGAAAATTCGCCTACTTAATACAAAACACATGATACTCATAAACAAATTCATATTTATCAAAAATCCCCAAAAATTCTCTAGGGTTTATGTCAAAAACCAAGGCAAACCTTTTCCTCTCTTTTGAGAGGGTTTTATCTCAAGATGACATCCCTTTATGATGTGAGTAAAAACCTCTAGAAGATAGTTTAGGAAGAGAGATATCAAAACCCATCTTGAACTCTAGCATTTATGAGACAAGACTAAACTTTCAATATCATTAATGGAGCTTTAAAAATCAATCAAAATTAACATAAATGTATATATAACTCAAGGAAATTTCCCTACCTCAAGGTTTTGATGAAGAGAGAGAATGAAACCCTAGCTTCTATGGAAGATTCTTTAACTTTCCACAACACCAAGAGGAGTTCAAGCTTGATCTCCAAAGCTTAAGAGGGAGAGATGATGAGGATGGAGAATCTAGATCCAAGGGGCTTGGAAAATCAAGGAGTTTTTGGTGTTTGAGGAGATTTTCTAAAGAGAAGGGAGAGCAAAATGGCCTTTAGAGGAGAGAGTGAAGCCCTAAAATGATATACAACTCGCCCTAAAGATACAAAATGCAGAATTGACTCAGCCGACAGTGGTGACGACCGGTTTCTTTCCTCCTTTTTTTCTTTTTCCGCTTCATTTTTTATCCTCCGGATTTGAAATGTCCGGAATGATTTGCTAGTTCGTGTTTCGCTTTGTTGTTAAATTTTGGTTGTTCCTAAGGAAGGTGCGGTTAACCCAGGTGCTAGGGAGCGAAGTGGGAGTTGGAGTCGCAGGGCAGGCCGCACGCAGGGGCCCTAGGTCAGACGCTGGAAGTGGGTCGCCGAGTGGTGAGGGCCACTGCTTAAAAGGCTTGGCACCTGTAATTTGGCTACTGCCTAAAGCGCACGAGCGGAGAAAATGGGCCGACGAGCGGTCGTGGGCCCTCGAGCGGTGGGAAGGTGACGAGCGGCAACAGGCACCAACCCTTGTTTTAAATACCCTTTTTGGTCAAGTATATCTCATTTGGGGCTTGTTTTTCTCACTCAAAAACCTACTTTCTCTCCCTTCTAGAAATCATCTCCAAAACATTAGAAACTCCTTGATTCTTGTAATCCCTTGGTTTAGATCACCATCCCTATCCTCTAATCTTGAAGATCAAAGCTAGGGCTTCCTTGGTATAGGAGAAAGTGAAGAAATCCTCCTCTTGAAGCTAGGGTTTCATCTCTATTACACCATCAACCTTGAGGTAGGGTTTCCTTTGGGTTATATGTGTGTTTATGCAAGTTTTTGTTGATTTTGTGAAACCCCTATGTATTTCGAAAATGGAGTCTAGGGCTCATAAAATTATTGATTTTGCTTAAAGAAAACTCATCTTATCTTCTTTTAAAGAATATTTGAGAAGTGTGGACCTTGTAGATTGAGATGGGTATGTATGGAGAGAGTTCATCAAGAAGATAAAAATGTTTAGATTTTGTGAAAACCTAGAAATTGGGGCTTTTTGACAACATAGAAATCCATGGAGTAAAACATCTTTTCTTATGTATAAATGTGTGTGTGAGTATGTATAGCTTATCCCGTTTACCCTTGTTGTATAAAAGTTGATCCTGACATGTGTCCGTGGGTGTTAGTAGTTGATTATTATCTGTTTTACATCCTTTCCTACTTTGTATTTGAGTTATAGGATGTGCTGGGCAGGTTTGTTTCAGGTTGGTTGAGCTTAAGAACCAAAACTAGTTGCCCAGATTTTGGCCTATCCGCTCGAGCGGAGCTTTTGACGCTCGAGTGGAGACCTTGTTGTTGCCTGTCCGCTCGAGCGGGGGTTTTGACGCTCGAGCGGGGAATACACCCATCCAGTATTTCCTGTGTAGTGTTGGACGCTCGAGCGGGGGATTGGCCGCTCGAGCGGGAGGTTGTGAGTGACGCTCGAGCGGGGAGTTGGGCGCTCGAGCGGGGACCTGGTATGTCGAGATTCTGGGAGTGTGCATCCGCCGCTCGAGCGGGAGTTTGGCCGCTCGAGCGAGAGTCTGTGACTGGGGCTCGAGCGGGGGTTTCCATGCTTGAGCGGGGCGACTCTTATTTAAAAGCGAGATCTGACCTTTTTATCACTTTTTCAAGATCTTTTCTCTCTCTTACTTTTCCAAAAAGCCATTTTCAGAGCTTCTCACTCTAAAACCGGCCCTTCTCTCTTAGATTTGATCTAGTAGGAGTTGTTTGCTTATTTTTGGCCTTTACAAAAGTTGTGTTGATCGTCAAGAGCTACATTTTAATCTGAAAATTTCAGAATTTGGAGCATTTTGGTTTTGGTCTTCATCTCCATTGGAGGTCAAACTTTGAGGTAGGGATATCCTACTCCTCTTTATGAACTTTGTCTTTAAATTTTGGTATTTTAAGATGTTGGGGGTTGTTGCGTAATTTTAAGAGAGATTGGGGCTTTTGTGTAATTTTACAAAGTTGGGGTTTTATTTATAATGGACCCATGAACGATTTAGCTTAGAGAAATGGAATGAATGTGGAATCATTGATGAAAATGGACCTTAAGGGTTGTAATGTTAACTATGGAAAATGCCCTAATTACATTGATTAATACATTGGGATTATAAGTTGTGAGAATTGAGGTATTGTAGTGGGAATGCTGTGAGTGGGAATATGTGGCAATTGAAGGGTGTAGTTGAATTACTTATCACACACCGAATTGAAATGTAGATATATTATCCGTTTTGTGCCTTTATTTTCTCAGATAGAAATAACTGCTTTTGGGCTATCGTGGAGGATAGTCTTGATTGTTGTAGACAATGCATGATGATTAGGCAAACTAAAATCGATCATTGAAATGTGTCATTGAGTGTGACAATTGAAAGAATACATTAATTTTATGTATCGATTGGTGATGTGTATAATTATTGTTTATATGCATTGTGTTGTGTTGGAGAAGATAGGGATGGACTCCATAGATTTAGCTCATATGCTTATCTAGTAATGTCTTGACACAAATCATACGCTTGTCTTTGGAAGTGTGATATTGCTTTAGGCATATCTATGGAAGTGTTGATATAGCTCATATGCTTATCTCATTAATGTGTTGATATAGCTAGTATGCTTATCTTTATTGAAATGGGAAAATGTTTAATATGAGTTACTATCTCATATAAGTGGTTTGGCGTGTTCGAGCCATGGTTGTGAATTGAGAATTGAAAGGAATGGAAAATGAATTGTAACATGGACTTGTATGTCATGAAACAGAAGATGATATAAGTGGATGTATCGTTGTTGGCCATCTATCAACCGCTAATCTTTTTAGTCATTGTTCATGGTTGGTTTAGTGTATTTCTACCGGCCGTGGGCTCACCCTATATGGGAATATCATTTTCGTGTACAGTAGTATGCCACCTCCAAGGACATAGCTTGGAGGCTTGAGGCGGATGGACTTTTTGGTTGTATATATATATATATATATTTTTGATGTATTATGGTAGATTCAAGCCAAGGGCTTAATGTAATTGAGCTAGTGCTCTCTTTTGTAACCAAGTGTTAACTTGAAAGTCAGAAGCCCTTAGGGCATTTGCTTGTTGTTAACATGTAATACCTTTTGTAATGAAACTCGATGAATAGAAGAATGTGGATCTTTATATATCAACTAATGTCTATATTGATGGGTTTAATGTTGTTATTTTGAGGGCGCTATAACTTGGTATCGAGCGCATCAGTTTGAATACTTTGGGTACGTGGGAAGTGATTAGATCACAATGGGTTTGTCTCGCTTGAAAGAGACTTAGGTGTAGTGTCATACACCATGTGTTTAATTGATAACATGTTTATGTGATTATTTGGGTATGGGATTTAATTTCTAAGATGTTGATTGATCCTTGGGTTTCGAGTCTTGTTGAAAAGCACTTGATCAATGTCGCTTTAACCGAACTCTAGTAACACCTCGACTATCATTATCCATAAATGAAATTGTAAGTGCTTATGTGTTTATGTGCTTACGCGGAATGAATTATAGTTGTCCATGCATTGGGACGTGAGTAGTTTAGTTTCAAAGACATTCATAAATGTGCTAATGTTCTTCGCTTCTTTCTTGGATGTCGACGAGGAAGAGGCGGTAGGCGTGGTAGGCCTAGGAGGCAGAAGTGCCTATACCGATGAGATTCCTAAGAAGACAGAGGGAGTTTGTCGTTATCAGGATCGAGCCAAGAAGTTCAAGAGTTATGAGTGCCTTGGCCCAAGAGATAACAGAGCTTTGGGTATTCTCGTGGCCGAATCAGCAATGAGGCAGTGGCCTTCTTTCTTGAAGAGGGAGTTCTTCCGCCTAACCCGGAGGAGTTTGTCAGATCCAAAGGAACCATCAAGGCGCATTAGTGGTTAGAACAAATGAGTAAGACGCTCAAGATGCTTGGCATCGAGGACGAAATCGAAGTGACCTCGCATCCTTCCAACCAAGGGAGATGCGGTCAATGGTGGAAGTATGAGAAGGTCCGTGTTGGTGGTACTTTGGGAGGCGCCAGAATGCTTTCCAGAGAGGTTCTATCTCAGCTTGCCAGGAGAAGTTGAGGGATCGCTTAGCCTACCAAACAAGAGGGTTTGTCTGTGGCCGAGTTTGAGGCTACATTTACTAGCTTGTCCAGGTTTGCACTTGAACTTGTGGCGATCGAGGAACGCCATTGCTATGAGTTTGAGCGGAAGTTGAGGCACGGCCTCAAGTTGAGGGTTGATGGGTCTTACATCCGAGAGTATAGACACTTGGTGGATGCTGCAGCTCATATGGAGCTTATGATGCAGGAGGAAGATGACGAGAAACATAGAGGCTCCAAGAGGGGTCAAGAGGGCCATGGTGATGGCAGGAGACAGAGGGGTTATAACCCTCAGCTGTCTCAGAGTGATCTGACTAGGTCGACTTTCCCAGTACCGAGTACAGGCTTTGGGAGGGGCAATCAGGGAGAGTTCACCTGTTATAAGTGTAGCCAGCTGGGTCACAAGGCTTTGCTTGTCTGTAGGGCGGAGGTCGAAGCAAAGATCTTCTTCACCTAGACCGCAGAGTCAGAGTTTGGGCAGGGGGTAGCCCTTGTCTTGCTATCACAGAATAGCCCGGCACTGAGAGGTTCTCGCCACACCGAAAGTGCCATTTCAGAGCTGCGCCTGTTCTAGACAGACGCAGGGTTTTCACCACCACCAGTAGGCCTCGAGGGCCAATCCGAGGGCTTTGTCATCCCAACAAGGCAGCAACAGATGTCCTAGAGGTGAGTAGGTGGATCAGGCCACAGGCGTATGGTGGTATGTCGTTATCAAGCAGACCTAGTACCGCTCCATCAAGAGTGAGAGGTACTTTCTGCTTTGCAACTCGCTTGTTAGTGAATTGATTGATACGGGTGCGTCTCATTCTTTTGTATCTGCTACATTTGCATCTGTGTTGGAGTTGGAGTTAGCACTATTAGCATCTCCTATATGTGTAGTGTCACCTGTTGGGGGTGAGTTGATTTTGAAACACGGATGTAGAGGTTGTGATATAGAGGTCGCCGATCGTAGGCTTCCGTTCCCTTTTTTAGTTATGCCCATGAAGGGCTTTGATGTTATTTTGGGTATGGACTGGTTATCGTCATACCGGGCAGTTATTGATTGCTACCGCCAGAGGGTTACTTGTTGTATCGTGAGCGGGGAGTGTTTCCATTTCTTGGGAGACCGGGTTGGTGGTGTTGTGCCACCGGGGTATGATCCGCGAGGGCGGAGTAAGCTTAGTGGTTTACTTGCTAGCTTTGAGAGTGGTGAGTGTGATGAGACCCAGGTTGTGTTGCCGAGGGTAGTTTGTGAGTACTTGGACGTCTTTCCCGAGGATCTCGTTAGTTTGCCACCTCACCAGGAGATTGAGTTCTCTATTGATTTAGAGCCCGGCATGGCGCCGATTTCTATGGCACCTTACCGTTTTGCTCTAGCAGAGTTGGTTGAGTTGAAAGTTCACCCGTGAATTGCTAGATAAGGGCTTTGTTCGCCTAGTGTTTCAATGGAAGCACCGCCCTCTTTGCTAAAAAAAAGAAAGATGGTGCCTTGAGATTGTGTATCGATTATCTAAGTTGAATAGGCTACTGTTAAGAATAAATATCCTATGCCCCGTGATAGATGATTTGTTTGACCAACTTGAAGGGTTCCTGTTGTTTCTCTAAGATAGACTTGAGATCTAAGTTACCACCGCTTGAGGGTCGTGGAGGAGGATATTCAAGAGTATTCCGCACGCTGTATGGCCATTATGAGTTTTTGGTGATGCCATTTGGGCTTACTAACGCACCTAGCCTTTTTATGGACTTGATGAACCGGATCTTCGGGAATTTTTGGATCGCTTTTGTAGTCGCCTTCGTGGTCTACATTCTTTTCTATTCACCTTCGAGGAGGAGCACGAGGAACACTTGAGAGTGGTGCTTGAGTTGCTTAGAGCCCATAGGTCAGTATGCCAAGTTTGGGAAGTGTGAGTTCGCTAGGAGAAGTCAAGTTCTTAGGCCATGTGGTTTCCGGGGAAGGGGTGTCTGTTGATACATCCAAGACTGAGGCAGTGCAAGATTGGGCACAGCCTAAGTGTGTGTTTGAGATCTACAATTTTCTGGGATTAACTGGGTACTACCGTCGGTTTGTGAAGGATTTCTAGGTTAGCCATTGCTGACTAGATTGACTCAAGGAGTCATATTAGTATGGAGTGAGACTTGTGAAAAGTCGTTCCAGGAGTTGCAAGTAAGAATGACCACTGCCACGGCCTTGATTACTCCGGAGAGAAGGTTGGGTCATGCTATCTATTGTGATACCTCACGAGAGGTTTGGGTTGTGTGTTGATGCAAGAGGGGAAAGTGGTAGCCTATGGCTCGTGATCGCTTGAAAATTGACGAGAAGAATTACCCTATGCATGACCTAGAGTTAGCGTCAGGATCTTCGCCTTGAAAACTGGAGGCACTACCTTTATGGTGAGAGATTCAAGGTGTTCTCGATCATAAGAGTCAAATATCTATTTTCACAGTAAAGACTTGAACTTGAGGTGGAGGAGGTGGATGGAGTTTATTGAGGATTACGACTTCAGTTGCATTACTACCGGGAAGGCTAATGTTAGGCCGATGCCCTTAGCAGGAAATCCGTTAGTGGTGTAGCTAGTATAGCCATCCAAGAGTGGGAGATGTTAGGGGCAATTGGCGAGTTTGATTTGCTTCTGGGCGAATCCGTGGAGGCTGCAGCCTTGTTTTCTGTTGTTGCGCAACCAACACTTGTGACTCGAGTGTTAGAGGCACAGAGAGGTGACCTTGAGGTAGAATCCCTCCGAGAGAAGATCTCCAATGGGAAGGTTGAGAAGGGTCTGACGGTGTATCCCGACCTGAGTATGAGATATTGAGACTGTTTGTTTGTGCCGGATTTTTGCCGAGAGGAGGTACTCCGAGAGTTTCATCATTCGCGCCTTGCAGTGCATCCGGGAGGTACTAAGATGTATCGGGATTTGAGTCGCCAGTTTTGGTGGCGGGGTATGAAGAAAGATGTAGCGCTTTCATGTCTAAGTGCCTTATTTGTCGCCAAGTGAAGGCTAAGCATCAAAGGCCGGGTTTGTTGCAACCCTTGCTCGTTAATGAAAGTGGAAGTGGAGCATGTCACTATGGACTTCATTGTAGGTCTTTCGAGGACTCAATGGGTAGTGATGCTATTTGGGTAGTTGTAGACTGGTTGACTAAGTCGGCGCACTTCATTCCTATGCGCGTGAGAGATTTGGTAGATCATCTTGCCGACTTGTATATTCAGGACATAGTGAGGTTGCATGGGGTCCCGGTGACGATCGTCTCAAATAGAGATCCTTGTTTTACTGCTAGGTTATGGCAGAGTTTGCAGAGTGCCTTGGGTACTAAGTTGACCTTCAGTATGGCTTATCACCCTCGACCGACGGCACCGAAAGGCATTATTCAAATCCTTGAGGATATGCTTCGGTTGCGCCCTTGACTTCAAGGGACGGGAGAGGCACTTACCATTGGTGGAGTTTGCCTACAACAACAGCTGGCCTAGTATCAGATGGCACCGCTTGAGGCCTTGTATGGCCGACCTCGAGGTCTCCAGCTTGTTGGGCCGAGGTGGGCGACGACCTCTGGGTCCAAAGTTGGTTAGGAGACGACCTGAGAAAGTTGAGCTTATCCGTAGGAGGCTTGTTATGTTTCGCAGTCGCCGAAATCTTATGCCGATCAGAGGAGGAGGCCATTGGCGCTTGAGATGGGTGATCATGTCTTTCTAAAGATATCACCTAGGCGGGATTGACGAGGTTTGGGAAGAGGGAAGTTATCCCCGCTTATTGGCCCTTTTGAGATCCTTGAGAGGATTGGCGAGGTTGCTTATCGTAGCTTTACCGCCACGCTCGAGTTCATGACGGTTTCATGTGAGCATGCTGGAAGTATGAGCCGGATCCATCGCATGTATTGGATTGGACCGACTTAGAGGTAGATGAGGATGCCTCAGATGAGGAGAGACCGGTTCGGGTCTTGATAGGCGGATCAAGTCTCAAGGGCAAGACCATTCCTTTGGTAAAGGTTTTGTGGAAACATCACGAGTGAAGGAGGCCACTTGGGAACGTGAGTTGGAGGTCCGAGAGAAATATCCGCACCTATTCGTGGATGTTTGAACATATGTTATATATATTGTTGTATTGTTGAACTTTAAGATCATTAAATATGTCTTAAGTTGTAAAACATGGTGCATGTTTTGATTAATAAAAGTAGTTGGAAACTTGCCTCAAATGGAAGTTTGTGTAATAAAGGCATATGTTGAATATATAGTAGAAATTGAAATGTATGTATTGTGAGATGCCTCTTGATAAGTGATGGAATGACCGGTAATGGGTCGAGTTGTTGAATGTTATAATATAGCATTGTCTAAAATGGACAAAAACGTGTTTTTCAGAAACTTGTTCTTAATTGCGGGGACAAAATTCTTTAAGGGAGAGAGGTTATAGCGATCCCGGGTTTACCCCTTGTTGTACAGTGATCCGGACATGTGTCCGTGGGTGTTAGTAGTTGATTATTATCTAGTTTACAGCCTTTCCTACTTTGTATTTGAGTTATAGGATGTGTCAAGGTGTTTGTTTCAAAGTTGGTTGAGCTTAGGAACCAAAACTAGTTGCCCAGATTTTGGCCTATCCGCTCGAGTGGAGCTTCTGACGCTCGAGCAGGGACCTTGTTGTTGCCTGTCCGCTCGAGCGGGGGTTTTGACGCTCGAGCGGGGAATACACCCATCCAGTATTTCCTGTGTAGTGTTGGATGCTCGAGCGGGGGATTGCCCGCTCGAGCGGGAGGTTGTGATTGACGCTCGAGCGGGGAGTTGGGCGCTCGAGCAGGGACCTGGTATGTCGAGATTCTGGGAGTGTGCATCCGCCACTTGAGCGGGAGTTTTGCCGCTCGAGCGGGAGTTTGTGAGTGGCGCTGGAGCGGGGGTTTCCACGCTCGAGCGGGGCGACTCTTATTTAAAAGCGAGATCCGACTTTTTTTATCACCTTTTCAAGATCTTTTCTCTCTCTTACTTTTCCAAAAAGCCATTTTCAGAGCTTCTCAGTCTAAAACCGGCCCTTCTCTCTTAGATTTGATCTAGTAGGAGTTGTTTGCTTATTTTTGGCCTTTACAAAAGTTGTGTTGATCGTCGAGGGCTACATTTTAATCAAAAATTTCAATTCAAGCATTTTGGTTTGGGTCTTCATCTCCATTGGAGCTCAAACTTTGAGGTAGGGATATCCTACTCCTCTTTATGAACTTTGTCTTTAAATTTTGGTATTTTGAGATGTTAGGGGTTGTTGCATAATTTTAAAAGAGTTTGGGGCTTTTGTGTAATTTTACAAAGTTGGGGTTTTATTTATAATGGACCCATGAACGTATTTAGCTTAGAGAAATGGAATGAATGTGGAATCATTGATGAAAATGGGACCTTAAGGGTTGTAATGTTAACTATGGAAAATGCCCTAATTACATTGATTAATTAATTGGGATAATAAATTGTAAGAAATGAGGAATTGTAGTGGAAATGCTGAGAGTGGGAATATGTGGCAATTAAAGGGTGTAGTTGAATTACTTATCACTCACCGAATTGAAATGTTGATATATTATCCGTTTTGTGCTTTTATTTTCAGATAGAAATAACCTTTTGGGCTATCGATGGAGGATAGTCTTGATTGTTGTAGACAATGCATGATGATTAGGCAAACTAAAACTGATCATTGAAATGTGTCATTGAGTGTGACAGTTGAAAGAATACATCAATTTTATGCATCAATTGGTGATGTGTATAATTATTGTTTATATGCATTGTGTTGTGTTGGAGAAGATAGGGATGTACTCCACGCTTTAGGGATGATTGGGGATGGACCTCTAAACCGGATGTTGTTTGGGAAAAGATAGGATGGACTCCATAGATATTGCTCATATGCTTATCTAGTAATGTCTTGACACACTTTCATACGCTTGTCTTTGGAAGTGTGATATTGCTCTTAGGCATATCTATGGAAGTGTTGATATAGCTCATATGCTTATCTCATAATGTGTTGATATAGCTAGTATGCTTATCTTTTATTGAAATGGGAAAATGTTTAATATGAGTTACTATCTCATATAAGTGGTTTGGCCAGGTTCTGAGCCATGGTTGTGAATTGAGAATTGAAAGGAATGGAAAATGAATTGTAACATGGACTTGTATGTCATGAAACTGTAAGATGATATAAGTGGATGTATCAGTGTTGGCCATCTATCAACTGCTAATCTTTTAGTCATTGTTCATGGTTGGTTTAGTGTATTTCTACTGGGCTGTGGCTCACCCTATATGGGAATATCATTTTCAGGTACAGGTAGCATGCCACCTCCAAGGACATAGCTTGGGAGGCTTGAGGCGGATGGACTTTTTGGTTGTATATATATATATATTTTTGATGTATTATCGTAGATTCAAGCCAAGGGCTTAATGTAATTGAGCTAGTGCTCTCTTTTTGTAACCAAGTGTTAACTTGAAAGTCAGAAGCCCTTAGGCATTTGCTTTTGTTGTTAACATGTAATACCTTTTGTAATGAAACTCGATGAATAGAAGAATGTGGATCTTTTATATATCAACTAATGTCTATATTGATGGATTTAATGTTGTTATTCTGAGGGCGTTACAGTATGGAATTTACATTTTGGTAAGAAAAATGATAATTTCCTTGATTTATGAAAATGAGGAATTTACTTTTAAGATTGTTGCTAGTGGCTTGGAAAAATAATTTATTGTCAAAAGATAGCTATTGAACACCATTGACTTTGAGAATTGAAAACTTGGAGGTTGATATTGAAAGTCTCACATAATCATGGAATGACTAGAATGTTATGAAATATGTATAATGATGAGCTAATGCTATGTGTTAATTGACACCGGTGGAATATGTGATTAATTATGTGATGGTATTGGAGGAAGGTAGAGGAAGAAATGCTATGGAATGTCATTGTTGCATCATATCTTCATGTAAATTTTGTCATTTCTATACATCATGGCATGAGTTTTGGAAAACATCGACATTGAGAAAGGTTATATTGTAATGAGAATTATGAGAATGTTAAAGGGGTAAATACGTGGTAAGTCCAGATAGGGGGTGTAGTTGTATTTGATAAGATGGCCTGAGTGTCCTTGGTGAAAGACCAAAATCACGGATAGGTGTCGAGCCTTCCGTTAGCACCAAGAAATGACAATTTGGTAGTGCTTGTTGAACCTACTTGCGCACCAAATTTAGGAATTACCAATGATGTATTTACCCACCCTTATGATTTAAAATTGGAAGTGTGGGAATTAATGAGGTTGCATAAATGTTGACCGAAAGCATGGTGATTTTCAAGAAAAGCATAATATGTGTTTTCCTTCAAATGGCATGTAGATCGCCCTCGAACGCCCCGGCAAGGAGTGCGAGTCCCCCTGCTCGGTTCTATATTGGGTCTACTACGCTTGAAAGACTCAATTGTTTGTCGCGTTCAGAATCAACCAAAGAGTTCAACTCGCAAATCGTTTTGAGAAAAACAGATTTTGAAAAGAAGTGCCAAACATGGACTGCTTTGCTAGATATAGAGTCGCCACCTAAATATTTTTAAAATGGAAAATTTAGGAAACCCCGACTCGCGTCAAGGCCACGGTCCGCTATCACCAAAGTTGTCTTAGCTCGAGCTTGGGTACGATCGAAGGTCACTTATGAGCACTCTTTCGCCGTTCAAGACCGCCTCTACTAACCGTGATATCCGATTTTGAAAACGTTACATGTTCTTATTCCGGTTATTAGCCTAGAATTACTACGTTATGCGCACAGCAAACAAGTATAGACCAAATCGCATAAATTGGAATAAAACATTTCATGTTTGTTTTGGAAATGGGTTGCTACCCGCAAGTAGGGTAAAATGCAGGTTTTGCCACCCTTAAGTGGGCTTTTAGAAAAGACAGTTTTGCCACTATCTGGTTGACTTAAAACTCACAGTTTTAATGCATTATCCCAATCTAGGTAATGTGACCTCCATCCACACGCATTCAAATAGTTATATCACATAAGCAGCTAGCCTCATGGTGATTATGCTATCATGACAACATTCACACACATGCAAGGATGCTAAAGCATAAAAGCTACCTAGTACTCCAAGCCAAAATGTAAACCATTAGTAATCATATGCATGATCCTAGTTCATGTTATGGCTAATGTAACATGAGCAAAGATGTAATCTAGACAGCTCGGCTATCCTAAACATGGCATATGGAATGTTGTAAGTAACACGATTCAATTTGGAAATTGAAATACAATGCAAGAAGCGTGATGTACCGAAAGTCTGCATGTAAACAGATGCATGGATGCACGCATGCATTGCATAAGGTATGCTAAAATAAATATGCCCTAATCTACCATCATAAGCAGGTAAATAAAAGGGAAGAAAGAAGTGGGGGTTAGAAGACATACACACACCCACACACACTTATTACAATTATGCCCTCGCACAGAGGGACCCAAAAGAATAATACAAATTCCCAAAATAATACAAATTCAAATACGTAATAAATTAATTATTATAGAAATTTCTAATTATCAAATTAATATTAACATAAAGGAAAGGGCCTCGCGGATGCGAATGATACATGCTCGAATCCAACTCGCCCGAAACCCGATCATGACATCAAGGTTTCGCTTTGCCGCCCGCCTCGCTCGAAAACCGCCAAAGTCTCAAGACATGCTCAACACCGAGGATCATCATCGGTCAATAGAATGTCCACCGCCGTACAATAGTCACCGCCATGAGTGAAGTTGTCGGCACAAAATGTTTGCCGTCGGCACCATATCCGCCGACGCACAGAATTCTCGCAGAGGACGCTTTGACAAAGAAGAAAGTGAAAGGCATGATATGGATTTTAGAGCAATGTAAGCATGGTCAATGCTCCCTATCATGTATGGGACTCAAGGAAGCATGACCCTTGGTTCTTGGGCCATCAATTATGCATCTTGGTGCATGATAGCCTAAGGAACCAAGATTGAATTTTAATGTGAAAATGCATGCAACACACAAATGAGACCAAAACCTTATCATGCATGGATCAAAGGCCTTGGTGACCAAGGGTTGAAACAAGTTGCACCACTTGTAGTGTGAACTCCACTTAATTCCTCATGCTTGGTTTGACAACCCCAAACCAAGCCATGAAATGCATGTATGCAACATAGCTCAAATGATGCAACATGAGAATTAGGATGCAAGCACACCAAATGTCATGCAACTACCATGTTAAGCATGCAAAATGCTAGAGTATACAAGATGCAAATGTCATGCAAATATGGGGCATTATGTAAGAAGAATCATCATGCTACCACACCTAATGGACCCAACATGCAACAAGCATATGGTAAGTATACGATGATGGACTTAACCACAATGGGGCAGGCCTTGAACCTCCCCAAAACAAAGGGCAAAGATGCCCTAAATGGTGACCAATTACCTATGCAAACATGCAAGTCAAAGGGCCTAAGGTTAAGGCACAAAGGAGCACTCCTTGCTACCATTAACATGGCCACTCATGGCATATATTAGACAAGAAAACAGATTTTAGCATGCAAAAATACACCCCAAAACCTTGATATGGCAACCCTAAAATGCATTAAACATGGAAGCATGCAAAAGGCCTATTTCAAGGCATAAAATTACAACATTTCAAAGCATGAATAAGATGGTAAGTGGAAACATATAGGCATGATATAGGGACTGAAATAGCATATGAAAGGACTCTAAATCACTTACATAGCCTAACCACTGCATGTTTATGGAGCATATGCTCAAGACTAACAAGACATCATGCAAAACAAACATGTCAAGCATGCCAAAGGTGACAAAATCAAGGCCCACAGCCTCTAAACATGGCAAAATGATGCTAATACCATCATGGAATTAGGCTAAGACAAGCAAAGAACATGGCCTAGATGCATGGCACACTTCTAAGCATAAGAGAACATTACAAAACAAGTATGAGAAGCATGCTAAGGGGTACAACCAACCTTAGACAGAGGTTAGATATGACCCAAAACACCCAAGAAAACTCAAATGAAGCCAAATGCAAGTATGCATACATGCTACCTTGTGAGCCAAAGACAAAGGCAAGAAAGGGGCCAAAGGGAGAGGGTGTCCCTCCCTATTCATGACTTCAAAATTCCTCACCATCAAAACCCACTGGTTTTCAGTGGTGAGAAGACCAAGAACACCAAGTTAAACAAAGCTTCAAAAAGGCACTAAAATGACCAAAACAAGGCCTAAAAGGGTGAGTTGGCACCCAAACCACAAAACACCCTTAATAAATGTTCTAAGCATGAAAATGTAAGCCTTTTTATGTTGAACACAAAGCCAAAACACAAAGCAAGATAGGTAGAAAGCTAGTGCAAGTTTGGGGAAACTAAAGCAACATGCTTACCCTTGAAGACTCCTTGAAGAACAAGTGATGTAGCCCTCCTCTAATGATCAAAACCAGTCCAAAACCACCACAAACAACCCTCCAAGTCCTCAATCTCGAGCTAGGTGTAATAGTGTGTGCAATGGTGTAAAAGTAAGGTAAAACACACTATTTAGATCTAAAATACACACACAAGGATGAGAGAGATGGAAAATATAGAGAGAGGAAGTGTATCTCGATATAGAGATATATGAGCTCCGGTTTTTATCTCTCAAATGGCCAACCCCCCACTAAGAAGACAAGGCCTCCTCTTATAGAGGAGGCAATCTTGTAAGCTTAGCAACTACAAACAAGAGCTCATCCCTCCATACACGTATGAGGGGGAAGCAAGTGCTATATAGCTACTTCAAAATATCTCAAAAGCAATCGAACAATGGTCTACCGGGCAAAAATGTCATTTTTAAAAAGAGTGCCGACTGCAACAAATAGTGCCGATCGGCAATATACATTGCCAATGGCAACACAAAACCAGCCGGTGGCCTCTAGCCACCGCGGTGGTAAGGATGTCTCACAGGCATCATCTCGCTTTTCCAAGGCAAAACACAAGTGTTTGGTGTAAACGTGACACAAACAATGAAGTTCGGAGATCCCGAGGCAAGGCGCCAGAGTCGAGAACTCCGAACTCCAAACGAACACAAACATGGATAATCACCGGTGTTCAAATGGTGACGCCTGTGTCTTGAGGACGGTCAAAATGGGGTGTCTACAAAGATGGCATGGCATAACATATGCATTTACATAAAATATTGTGAATCTTGCATAAATGTACATACTTTGTTAAGGATTCTCATCGGGCTATATGCTCACCCCTATGGGTTTTGGTGCAGTAAAGATGTGGTGATCTCATAACCGAGGGCGTGGATATTTTGAGAAGAGTACTTAACTCTTTTATTTTGTGATATTCTTTTGAGCCAAGGGCTAATGTGTATGGATTGCGTAAAACCATTTTGTGTAACCAAGCTTATGCCTTGAAGATGTAAGCCCTTAAGGGCATCGATTGTTTTTTTTTTTTAATTTGAGAATGGATGCTTTACATGCTATAGATTCATATGTTTTGTATCGATGAATGTATACACGCATGTAAAAAGTTTGTAAAGACTCATTATTAATGATGTAAAGATGGGCGATTGTTGTTATCGCTTAGTGAATGTTAATTATTTGTGGGTAGTTTATGTCGAATTATTTCGGCGTTATAGATCGCACGCGGCGCGCTTTTCCTCAAGACATGCAGAGCGTGCTCCTCCGTGACGCATTATCACTCCGACGCGCGGCACCTCCCACACCTCACCCACGACGCATATTTTGCAGTGTGCACCCCATCCTTCCTTTGAAATCAAGACGGCGTTTTCTTTCTTCCGCAGACGACGCCCTAGGCCTCAGACGCACGGCAAGCCAACCAATCTAGCAAAGTTTTTGGTTCGACTGGCATTCTCGATCTGTTCTTTCGCTATTCTAACATGTGAAATTCAATACCAAGCACAACAAAAGCAAGAACTTTATTTAGAGGACTATTTTACATTTCAAACCCAACGAAATTAAAAGAAGAACGAGCGATTTAGGGAAAAAAAAAGAAGGAACGAGGAGAAGAGAGGAGAAAGGACCTGCCGCTATAAGGCTCGCTGAGCACAAGAAAGCTCGCCGAGGTTGCTTGAAAAAGAAACCTAAAGACTCACAATACTCGCCGAGCACACAAACCCTCACGAGCGAAGAAGCAAACACCTGAAGGCTCGCCGAGCAAAAAGCCTCGCCGAGTAAAGAAGCCAAATCGGGCAAAGAACTATATGTTTCAACTCACAACCAACCTTCTAAACTTACCTAACACATCCCACAAACAGAAATTAAAGGATGGAAACAATATATAGACAACAACAACCAACCATGGTACCCGAAGTTCTAATATAATAAATGAAGGGAAAAAACCGGGATCGCTATAATACACATTCTTTTTGTTTAACTTATATTTTATGAACTGTAATATTTTACATGGTATTTGAATAACTAAGGTATAATGTCAACAATTCTAAACAAGGACCACTTTTGTTAGTTTTATTTTTTAAATCTGTTTTTCAGTTTTTGATTTTTCATTTTTTCTCAATTTTGGTAATTCAAGAAACTAAATTTTCTTCTTATTTTATATTTAAATTATACTTTTATATGAAAATCTAATAGCTAATAATCTAAATAGAATTAAAAAGTAAAATATTGATAAAAAAAATTATAAATTCAAATATGT
The DNA here is from genome assembly GCA_025200525.1 of Camellia lanceoleosa. Lineage (NCBI taxonomy): Eukaryota > Viridiplantae > Streptophyta > Magnoliopsida > Ericales > Theaceae > Camellia > Camellia lanceoleosa. The sequence goes on along the minus strand of JANUSC010000738.1, from coordinate 25,632 downwards.
AATGATTTATTATTATTATTATATATTATTATTTAATGTGAATAATTTTTTTTTTTCCAAAAACAATACACAACAAATTATTTTCTAAGTATATTTAGATTAAGTGAATCTAAATCTAAAAGTAAAATTTAAAAAGTATTAAATTAAGTGAATCTAATAAAAAAAAATAAAAGAGTTAAAAAAATGTCAAAGGCAAGAAACATGAAAAAATAAAATTTGAAAAACAAACCTAGCCAAACCAAACCAAACACTATAAATTTCTTTTTTAAATCTTTCTTCACTAATTTTTAATTTTATACAAATTACTCATAAGTTCCTTTCAATTTTTATGTGAATTTAATAATCTAATTAAAAAATAGTGCATACACACAAAAATGTAACAACATCTACATTATGACTTAACTATTTAATTATAAATAATTAACTTCTCATTGTTACCAGATATATCATATAAAAGATTTCATATATTCTTTTGTGATATCTTATATATGTTAGTGTTTACATATACAAATATATAAAAAATATATAAATATAAATTTATGGATATTATCGTATTCATACATTGTCAATCTGTAATGCTATGTTACCTTGGATATTTTAATTTTCTAATATGTATGGCTTTAATAATATAGTTACATTTGTTAGAAAAATTACAGAATTGTGTATTGTTCTCCTATCAACTTATGTTCAATTGTCATACAAACAAGTGTCCACAACAAACACTTTTATAACAAATCAAAATTTTGCAAAACGCCTCCATCACTTAATAATAATTATACTTTTTTTCTCACGTAAAAAAAATCACATTATTGAGGGAAAATAGATTTTGAAATTCATAATAATATGGCATTTCAAACTCTTACTCCTCAAAATATTTTTATTACAATGAGTTATAATGGTGAGAAAGAAGAAAAATAAGAAGATGATGAAACAAAAACTACGTAAGATATATTGCAACATACTCTCCAAACAAAGTTAAACAAGTCAAGTAGAAATTGTCCTATCTATTGTGAAATTTAAGAAAATTAATATACCTCATATACACATTTTAGTCAAATTATAAGAAAAAATCAAATGATACTAAAAAATTATCGCAGCAACTCAATGACGCAGAAAGTAAGTACATCAAATAAAAAGTTTCGATAATTTTTTGTTATATATTGATTACTTACAAATGCCTATGTAACTTGACAATTTCATAAAAGTAACCCTGCAAACACTTATAACTAAAGATCTATAAATATCGAAAAAACAATTATGAAATTTTATATCGATCAAATATGGGTAAATTACACTGGCACCTCCTGAAGTTTCTGTTTAATACAAATCCCCCATTCATATTTGAAAAATTACATTCCCCTCCTTGAGGTTTGTAATCTCATTACAAATTATCCCATGGAGTGTTGATGTCATGTCCTAAAATTTTCTAAATGACCATCTTGTCATTTTTCTTACCATTTCTTCTTCATATCATCATGACTACATTCTACAACTTTTTATCATTACATTCTACCTGAACATATTCTTATTGAGTGATTATACACAAACATAAATTTTATATAGAATTTTCAAACACAATGATATAGCTTAATTGTGGGGAAATTCTATTTCCACACACTTAATTACCTCAGTGCACATCTTCTCTCAGTACACACACTTATTAATTTGATTATTAATTAAAATTTTCAATCTACATATTAAAAGTTATAATTATGTCCTTCACTTATACACACACCACTCAATCCTCCTTTCCACGCAGTTGTTGAGTGATCCTGCTTCTAGATTTGTAGACCCATTGTAAACCCACGTGAAGATCATTCAAGGCCACAGTGTGAAGTGAAATAAAGACAAAGTCCTTCATTGAAGACTCTATTGAACCTCCATTAAAAACATCATTGAAAACCCTTCAAAATATTGTTGAAGATAAAGCATCTTTCTATTTTGTTATTGTGTTTACCATTTCCAGATCTCCATTGACATAAAACCCTCATTTTTTTTTGTTAAATTTTTTTTCATGTTTTTCGGTTTGGGGATTTCAGCACTGGTTTTCCAAAATTATACATTTAATTTGAAATTTAACTTCCAAATAAAAGTGATTAGTTCAATAAATTTGTTCTGAAAAAAATAAAAAATAAAAAAACTTTTGACAGTTGATGTCCAAATATAATGAAATAATTCAGCAGCTGATGTCTAAATATAATGAAATAATTCGGCACTGATTGTCATATTAAAAATCGCAAAAAAAGAAGAAGAAGGTATGCGCAAAAAAACTAAGATTTCCATCACTAATAAAGTATAAATCTATAGATTAAAATAATATGAGAATTGTTATGAGAGTATTGCTTTGCAAGCAATAGAGGAGCATAGAGTGTGTAGCAAGTAAAGTGACAATAATGAAAAAATTAGGGTTTAGTTTTTTTTTTCTCAAAATGTGTACACTGATTTTTTTTTTTTTTTTTTAAGATGTGTACAGAGAATATTTTCATATAATACTGTGGGTGTTAGTAGATGTCCATTATGTTCATTTTAGTTTAGGATATAATTGTTATTAAAATAATATTTCATTAAGTGTGTACACTGAGATAATTAGGTATGTGAAAATAAAATTTTCCTTAATTGTGACCTTTCACTTTAAAACAAAATATCTATAAACATGATTTATATTTACCACAATATCACTATCACAACATTTTTATGATATTTTTTTGTATAAATTTTTACATATGAATATAATTTTTCATTTTTATTTCCACCATTATATTTAGATTAGATCAATTTAATCTAGATATATATTTAAAAAGTATAAAATTTGTATAAAAAACTTTTTAAAAATCCATTAAATACAACAAAATAAGATAATGTATTGAATTTTTATATTTTTATATTTTTTTGTATTTGGTGAATTTAAAACAAAATTCACTCTATTTGTTTCCATTTTTTAGAATTCACTTTTCAAAAAATTCAACTTCTTCATTTCCGTATTTGTTTGTTTTCACTAAAATTTTAAAAATATTTTAAGCTTTTTTTAAAATTTTTAAACACACCTAACATAAATACACTTAGCAAGTATAATATTTGTGAAAAAAAAATCTTTAAAAAATTCACTAAATACCAAAAATACAAAAAAAAAAAAAAATAAAATGAAAATTCAGTACATTTTTCATATTTTTGTGTATTTATTATTTTTTTTAAATATTTTTTCACAAATAATTTACTATTTAGATACATCTAAGTAAGGTACATCTAAAAAAGTAAAAAAGTTATTCAAAATTTAAAAAATATTCACTAAAAATTAAAAAATATATATGGAAAACGAAAAACTCAATTTTCGTAAAATAATGTAATTCAAAAACTCAAACCAAACACAATCGATTATATTTCTTAAGAATATTTAGATTAGGTGTATCTAAAAATAAAAAATAAAATATTATTTAAAATATTAAAAAATAAGTAAAAATAAAAAAAACATGAAAATAAAAAACTCAATTTTAACAAAAGAAAATTATTTTTATTTCTCTTGAAATGATATGAACAAAATATTTATATTATTTTATTATTTTATATGTACAAAGGCTAAAGAGGTAAATATGTCATTTTAATTTGATAATGGGTAAGTGAAAATTTTCAAATGTGAGGGGTATCTATATTAAACAGAAACCTCAAGGGGTGTTAGTGTAATTTACCCATCAAAATATTAGTTATAATATCATTTCATTTTCTTAAAGAAACTATTTCACATTTTCTACATAAATGAAAATATACTAATGACTAATGTTATTTTTTTTTTTTTCATCAAGCAAGATATTCGTGGCATAGAAAACGTGACTCAACAACTTTTGACGTATAGAAATATATTACAGATTGATATTAATGCATTTTTACACTAATAGTATGCAAATAATATACAATAATGGGTTCAATGAATTGGTATTATGAGATAAACTATTTAATAAAATTGTGTCATTGTGCATTTAATTTTATACTTTCAATTGTATTACAGGTACGGATTATGAAAAATTGATATTAATAACTCAACAACTCTTGATGTATAAAAATGTATTACATATTGATATTAATGCATTTTTACACCAATAGTATGCAAATAATATGCAATAGTGGGTTCAATAAATTTGTATTATGAGATAAACTATTAAATAAAATTGTGTCATTGTGCAATTAATTTCATACTTTTAATTGTATTGTGCACGGATTATGAAAATTGAAGTATGAAGTCGATAGAAATTTTTTGTATAATACTATATATTTAAAAACTTGCTTATTATTTTTTGTTTAAGATAAGATTTTAATATCAACAATTTAGTTATAAATTAATATTTATATTTATAAAATTTCTCATTTATTATTTAAATTCTTCAGTCGAGTATGTATTAATTTCTTACTTAGTTGTATTTTGGATACAAATTAATTTATCCATATAAGCCTTCATACTTTAGCCTATTTTGGAAAAGTCGTTAAAGTTGACTTTAATTTTTTAAATTTTTTAAAAAATATATAAAAAATTTAAGAAATATATGATTCAAAATATATTAAAAAATTAACTTTTGGCTTTAAAAAAATCACATGCCACATGCATGTACCCAACCACGAATTTCTCATAGTATGTAAAATATTTGGATGAGAGGAAGGTCTAGTCAACTCACCTATCATTCCACTTAATAAAATAAATAAACTACAATATCTTTTTAAAATTTGTTTAAAATATAAATTATCCTTTATGATTTAAAAATTATAAATATATCATTGTTAGAATTTTTATTTCACTTAAATTAACTAAAAAATCATAATTATTCTCCTCTATAATAATAAAATTATTTAAATTATTAATTAAAACATATTTATAATATTATTAAAAATTATTAATTGACTTGATAATTTATTAATAAAAGGATAATTTGTTATGAAATTAGAAAGTTCAATAAGTAAAATATAATTTCTATAAACATAAAAAATAATTTATATTTTAATTAAATTTGAAGAAGGTATTTATAATTTATCCTAATAAAATTAATCTATCATAGCCTTACCCCTGTGCCCAATTAATCTATCATAGCCTTACCTGTGCCCAATATATTAGTCAACTCACCTATTATTACTCATAAGTATGTGAAAAGTAGTTCTACTGTTTCAACTAATATCAATAAACTAGTAGATCAGGCCTAAATTTGACATATTATCTAAAATCTTATTGTGTTTAATGTATTTTTTTTTTTTTAATAATTGAGTGCCTAGCTTAATTTAAGTGCATCTCGATTAATCTTGAAATTTTAAAATTAACGACTAAGCAAACCTCTAATAATGTCAACATTTGGAATATTTGACATTTGTGAGATTCAACCTTATAGCCTCTTAAATGGTAAGCCATTTGGTTTCCTTTCCTTTCACTAAGCCAAACTCTGTAGATTTCTATCTAATATATTTGTCAAATACTTTAAGAGTGGATTTGTAATTTATTCCATTTTTTATATTCAATTGAGGAGCGCTTACTATAGCGATCTCGGTTTCTCCCATTCATTTATTGTTTGCCGGACTCGAGTTCCGTGATTGTTAGTTGTTGTCTATGTCTTGTTTCCATCCTTCAAATTCCTTGTATTTGAGTTTTGGGATGTGTTGGGCGAGTTTGAAACAAGTTGGTTGTGTGTTGAAACAAATGATTGATGCCCAGGATTTGGCTTCTTCGCTCGAGCGAGGTTTTTGCGCTCGAACGAGCCTTGGGTATTTGCTTCTTCACTTGAGCGAGTACATTTGCGCTCGAGCGTGCGTTTGCGTTTAGATCAGACTTGAAGGTTGGTACTCTTCGCTTGAGCGAGCTTTTTTGCACTCGAGCGAGCCCTGTGTTATATGTTCCTTCACTCGAGCGAGAACTCTTGCACTCGAGCATGCTTATGCGTTGCAGATCTGAAGCTTTCCATTGTTTGCTCGAGCGACACTTCTTGCGCTCGAGCGAGGTTCTCAGTGTCCGGTCGCCGAGCGACAACTCCTTCGCCGAGCGAGCCTCAGATATATCGTCAAGCAGAATGGTTTTCACATCAACTTTTCATCTCCTTTTTACTCCAAACCCTAAAATCGGTTGTCTCTCTCTACACTACCTATCTCTACAAATACACCTTGTTTCGGTCTCTCACCCTAGTCTCTTTGTAAGAAAGTTAGAGCTAGGCTTGGGCTTTCTTTGATTCGAGAAAGTGTAGATTTGGAGCATCTTGTTTCTTCTTCTTTTGAGCTTCTTTCTTTGAGGTAGGGATAATCTACTCATTTTTATAAGTTTTAACGTAAATGTTAGTTATTTTGTATAAATGGTGTGATTTGGAAATTTTGAGAAGTTAGGGTTTGAGATTTGAAATGTTTGAAAGGGGGGTTTTCTACTTTTGGGCTCCATTGTGTATGTGAGGTCTTGAAGAGGGGTTATGTGTATATAATTGGTAAAATTGGGCCTTGGGTGCAAAAATTGAGAAAGCGGGATTAATGCCCTAATTTAAATTGAAGAAATCATTTGTATAATTAATGAAATAAGTTAGGAAATATGAAATTGATTTGGAAATCATGAAATTGGATGGAATTGGGATTAATTGGTGTAGTTGGATTGATAAATCACTCACCTATAGAAAATGTGGTAAATTATCTGCTTGATAAATTTATTTATCTGCTTAGAGATAACTGCTTTGGGCTATCTGGAGGATAGCCATGATTATAACGATCCCGGGTTTTCCTTCATTGTTTGTTGTATTCCGAACTCGGGTCCGTGGATATGTTGTTGTTTTATTCTCATTCCCATCCTTTACTCTTGTATTTAAGTCTTGGGTTGTGTTAGGCAAGTTTGAAATAGGTTGGTTGTGTTTGGAAACCAAGAGTTGATGCCCAGATTTTGGCCTTCACGCTCGAGTGGGGCTTTTGACGCTTGAGTGGGCCCATTTGCTTTTGTTCCTCCGCTTGAGCGGGGATTTTGACGCTCGAGCGGGATTATCACACCCTCAATATTTTTTTTCATACAGGTCATCGAACGCCGAGTGTCCACTTTCACGCCGAAATGGACCTTCATCCGCAGAACTTTGGAAGTATTCATCCAAGGCCGAGCGACGCCACGCCGAACGGATTCAGGTTCCGACGCCGAGCGGGCCCATGCTCGAGCGGATTGTGTTTTATATCAATCTGAATTTTAGCATTTTGAATCACTTTTTCGAGCCATTCTCTCACTCAAGCTTTTCAAAACCCTAATTTGAGAGCTCCTTTCTAGAACTCTCTCTCTACATTTTGATCTTGGTTTAGTGAGACCCAATCTTGTGCCTTCATTAAAGTGATAGAGCTTTGCAAGACCTCCATTTTGATCCGAAAATCTTTGGGTTTGGAGCACCTTCGAGTTTCTTCATCTTCTTCCTTGAGCTCCAAATTTGAGGGAATTACTACTCATATTTATGATCTTGACATAAACTTGTGGTCATTTTGATTTAATGTTGGAGTTAAAGTTTTGGGTGTTAGGTTTCAAAATGTATAAAGAGGGTTTTGTTCTTTGACCAATACATGTATATTTTGGGTTATAAAATAAGGTTATTGATATTTATTGGTGATTTTTGGACCTTTCGGTCAACATAGAGAAAAGGAGGAGAAAAGCCCTAATTTATTGTGATGAATTAATTTGTATAATTAATTCACCCTCGAACGTGCGTCTGTGTCTGACGCTCGAGCGGGGCGTTCCACGCTCGAGCGGATTGTGTTTTATATCAGTCCGAATTTTAGCATTTTGAATCACTTTTTCGGGTCATTCTCTCACTCAAGCTTTTCAAAACCCTAATTTGAGAGCTCCTTTCTCTCGAACTCTCTCTCTACATTTTGATCTTGGTTTAGTGAGACCCAATCTTTGTGCCTTCATTAAAGTGATAGAGCTTTGCAAGACCTCCATTTTGATTCGAAAATCTTTGGGTTTGGAGCACCTTCGAGTTTCTTCATCTTCTTCCTTGAGCTCCGAAATTTGAGGTAGGAATTACTACTCATATTTATGATCTTTGACATAAACTTGTGGTCATTTTGATTTAATGTTGAGTTGGGAAGTTTTGGGTGTTAGGTTTCAAATGTATAAAGAGGGGTTTTGTTCTTTTGACCAATACATGTATATTTTGGGTTATAAAATAAGGTTATTGATATTTATTGATGATTTTTGGACCTTTGGGTCAACATAGAGAAAAGGGGGAGAAAAGCCCTAATTTATTGTGATGAATTAATTTGTATAATTAATTTGGGAAAGTTATGGAAATATGAAATTGAGTTGGAAATAATGAAATTGGGTGATTATGAGGCTTAATGGTGGAGTTGGATTGATTGATCACACACCTTTAAAATTGTAGATAATATATCTGTTTGATAATTTTATTATCTGTTTAGAAATAATTGCTTTGGGCTATCGGTGGAGGATAGTCTTGATTGTTGTAGACACTGCATGATGATTAGGTGAATTAAGACTAATCAATTGAATATGTCATTGAATATGACGGATGGGATAACACATTGAATATGTGCTTGGCTTGATCATTGTATATGATAAGTGTTTAAATACATTGTATATGTATATTGTTTGAGAGGAGATAGGGGATGTACTCCACAGTTTAGGAGGAGTTAGGGGATGCACTCCTAAACCGGATTTGGAAGAAGATAGGGGATGGACTCCAGTGATAACTAAGATGGCCGGAGTGTCTAGGGTGAAAGTCCCGAAATCCAAATTGCGTTTGTATAACGTAGATGAATGGAAGTATTGAAGTATTGATATGATGATAATATGAGTTATAGTCTCATTTGAAATTGAATTGTTGAAGTATTGTTAATATGAGTTGTAGGCTCATTATGAACCTGCTTATTTAATAGGAACCATATCTATGAATTGGTTTAGCTAATCAAATGGGAAAAGATGTTTGTTTGTTTATATGAGTTAAACATTTATCAAATGCCAATGTTTTAATTATTACTCATATTATGTTTAGCATATCTCTACTGGGCGTTAGCTCACCCTATATGGGACATTATTTTCAGGTTCAGGTGTTATGCTGCCACCAAGGCCTTAGCTTGGACGGTTTTGGAGAGTTGAAGACTCTTTTGGTTGTTTTATTATTTTGGTGATACATATAAATTAAAGCCAAGGGCTTATTTGTGTAGAGAGTTAGAACTCTTCTTTTGTTGTAACCAAGTTGTGACTTGGAAAGTTGTAAGCCTACGGGGCATTTACTTTTGTTGTCAACATGTATTACTTTTGTGAGAACACTCTGATGAATGGAATTATGCTTTATTCTCTTGTCTAAGAATATCATGAATGTTGGGTTTATATGTATTATTTTGAGAGCGTTACAACTTGGTATTAGAGCGTATCGGGTTTGAATACTTTGGGTACGTGGGCAGTGGTTAGTACCACAATGGGTTTGTCTCACTTGTTAGAGACGTATGGATGATATTATGTGTTTATTTGATAACATGCGATGTGAATATATGGGTGTGGAATTTAGCTTCAGGATGTTGATTGATCCTTGGGTTCGGGAGTCCTATTGAAAGGCCCTGATCATTGGCTGCTTAACCAAAACTCTAGCAACGCCGGACTGCTATTATCCGAAAATGAAATTGTAAGTGCTTATGTGATTATGTGCTTACGGAGTGTATTACGCTTGTCCATGTATTAGGACGTTAGTGTTATAGCTTCAGCACATTTATGAATGTGCTAATGTTTTCGTTAGCTTTATTAGGATGTCAGGACGAGGACGTGGTAGTAGGCGATGTAGGCCTAGGAGGCAGGAGATGCCTATACCGGATGAGATTTCGGTGCAGCAGGAGGGTGTTGGTCAGGCTAATGTGGCCGAGCCAGTGGGTCAGCAGGCCATGGGTGCCTTAGCCCGCGAGATGGCAGGAGCATTGAGGGAATCCATGGACATTCTCAAAGCTGAGAATCAAGTTCAGGCCCATGTTACTGTGGCAGGGCCTTCTTTTCTGAAGAGGGAGTTTTTCTGGTCTAATCCGGATGAGTTTCTGGGGGGAACTGAAAGAGCCACTTAAGGCTGATGAGTGGCTTGAGCAGATGATGAAGACGTTTGAGATGCTTGGCATCAAGACTTTGAGCCTTGAGGGTGACCTTGGTGTCCTTCCACCAAGGAGACGCGTCACAGGTGGAAGCTTACGGCAGTATTGATAGGACTTGGGAGGCCTTGGTATATGCTTTTCAAGAGACGCTTTGCCTCCCGCCGTTAGGGGAGAAATTGAGGATTAGTTCTCGCTAACTCAAGCAATCGAACACACCAATGGCCGAAGTTTGAGGTCAGATTTACTAGCTTATCAAGGTTTGCACCGAAAGCAGGCGCTCGAGAGCGCCATTGTCTTGAGTTCAAAAGAAGTTAAGGACAGGGCTCAAGATGAGAGTTGCGGGGTCCATGACTCAAGAGTATGGGCGCCTTGTGGATGCTGCGGCCCATCTTGTGATTATTATGCATGAGGAGGAGGAGAGGATGAGGAGCTCCAAGAGGAGTCAAGATGGCTAGGGGGATGGTAGGAGGTAGAGGGTTCTAACCATCGCTAGCCCTGTGGGCATTTAAGATCTACCTTTCGAAAAGCCGAGTTCAGCTCTGGAAGAGGCAATCAAAGAGACTTTTACTGCTATAAGTGTGGTCACCGGGCCACAAGTCCCCAACTTGTCCGCATGGGAGGAGGCCATAGAGTAGCTTCATCTTCGCCTGCTGTGAGCCGAGTCGTGGTAGAGGCCACCGCCTCTTGTTACTAATGTGGTCGCGGGCACCTCAAGAGGTTTTATCCGCAGTTGAGTGGCACATCTAGTGCATCCAGGTCGAGGCAGAGTTTTAGCCGCCTCACCGGCCAGTGCCTCGAGGACCAATCAGGGAGCCTTATCGCCTCACCAGGCAGCTTTTTGTCTTAGAGGTGAACAGTAAATCAGGCCACAGGCACGCGGTATGCCGTTATCAAGCAGATCTTGTACCGCTCCATCTGCTGTGAGATGTACCTTTTGTTTTGCAACTTGGTTTCTAATGTGTCGATTGATACGGTTGCATCCCATTCCTTTATATCTCACGATTTGCATCCGCTTTAGGGTTGGAGTTGGCACGCTTAGCTTCTCCTATTTGTGTTGTGTCACCGTTGAGGCGTAATTGATTTTAAAATAGTGTAGAGGTTGTGATATTGAGGTCGCCAATCACGCCTTCCATTTTCCTTTGTAGTAATGGTTATGTCGGGTTTTGATGTAATTTTGGGTATGGGTTATTGTCATACCGAAATAAGTTATTGATTGCTACCGCCAGAGGGTCATCAGATGTACCTTGAGCGGGGATTGTTTCCATTTCTTGGGGGATTGGGTTGGTAGTGTTTTGCCACCGGTGTATGATCCGCGAGGGCGAAGTGAGCTTAGTTGTCTTCTCGCTAGCTGTATGAGTAGTGAGTGTGATGAAATCCAGGCTGAGTTACCGAGAGTGGTTTGTGAGTACTCGGACGTCTTTCCCGAGGATCTTGTTAGTTTGCCACCCCATCGAGAGATTGAGTTCTCTATTGACTTAGTGCCTGGCACGACACCGATTTCCATGGCACCGTATCGTTTTGCCCCAGCCAAATTGAGCGAGTTAAAGGTTCAACTCCAGGAGTTGCTAGATAAGGGCTTTATCCGCCATAGTATTTCGCCGTGTGGAGTACCAACCCTCTTTGCTAAAAAGAAAGATGGGGCTTTGAGACTTGTATTGACTATCAAAATTAAATCGGGCTACGGTTAAGAACAAATATCCTATGCCTTGTATAGATGATCTTTTTGACCAGTTGAAAGGGTCCCGTTGTTTCTCTAAGATAGACTTGAGATCGGGTTACCATCAGTTGAGGGTCAGGGAGGAAGATATCCTGAAGACGGCATTCCATACACGGTATGGCCATTACGAGTTTCTGGTGATGCCTTTCGAGCTCACCAATGCATCGGCAGTGTTTATGGACTTCATGAACCAGATCTTCCGGGAGTTCTTAGATCATTTTGTGGTTGTCTTCGTAGATGACATTCTAATTTATTCACCTTCTGAGGAAGAGCACGAGGAGCACCTGAGAGTGGTGCGTGAGTTGCTTAGAATCCATAGGCTATATGCCAAGTTTGGGAAGTGTGAGGTCTAGCTAAGGGAGGGTAAATTCTTAGGCCATGTAGTCTCCGCGGAAGGGGTGTTTGTTGATACATCGAAGATAGAGGTAGTGCAAGATTGGGCGCAGCCTAAGAGTGTTTTTGAAAGCTGCAGTTTTCTGGAATTGGCCGGGTATTACCGTCGTTTTGTGAAGGACTTCTCCAGGCTAGCTTCGCCATTGACTAGATTGACGCAAAAAGGGGTAAAGTTTGTGTGGAGTGAGACTTGTGAGAAATCGTTTCAAGAACTTAAAGTTAGACTTACCACCACTCCAGTTTTGGTTATTTCGGAGAGGGGTTTGGGTTATGCAAAGTTGTATTGTGATGCCTCACTTAAAGGGTTTGGATTGTGTATTGATGCAAAAGGGAAAGCAGAGCCTATGGCTCATGTTATTGAAAATACATGAGAAGAATTACCCTACGCATGACCCAGAGTTAACAAACCGTAATTTTTGCCTTGAAGGTTTGGAGGAACTACCAGATGGTGAAAGATTCGAGGTGTTCTCGATCATAAGAGTCTCAAGTATTTGTTTACAGAAAGACTTGAATTTGAGGTAGAGAAGGTGGATGGAGTTTATTGAGAATTACGAAGTTCGAGTTGCATTACCATCCTGAAAGGCCAATGTTGCCGATGCCCTTAGTAGGAAATTCATTAGTGATGTAGCTTGTATAGCCATCCCAAGAAGTGCTAAATGTTGGGTGCACTTGGCAGTTTGATTTGCTTCGGCTAATCTGCTGAGTCTCAAGCGCCTTGTTTTCTGAAGTTGCAGCCTACACTTGTGAATCGGGTGTTAGAGGCACAGTGGAAGTGATCTTGAGGTAGAATCCTCCGGGAGAAGATCTCTAGTGAGAAAGTTGAGAAAGGTTTGATCCAGATATCCCGAGTTGAGTGCGAGGTACCGAGACCGCCTATTTGTGCCGGAGTCTTGCCTAGAGGAAGTATCGAGAGTTTCACCATTCACGCCTTTGCGTGCATCCAGAGGCACTAAGATGTATCGTGATTTGGGTCGCCATTTTGGTGGTGGAGTATGAAAAGGATGTGGCGCTGTTCAAGTGCCTTGTCGCAAGTGAAGGCTAAAACATCGTGAGGCCAACGGGTTTGTTGCAACCCTTGCCTATTGCCGAGTGGAAGTGGGAGCATGTCACCATGGACTTCATAGGTCTTCCGAGGACTTAGCGCAAAGAATGATGCTATTTGGGTGGTTGTAAACCCGTTGACTAAGCTTGCGACTTTATTCCTATGCTGCATGAGAGATTGGTAGATCATCTTACCGACTTGTATATTCAGGACATAGTGAGGTTGCATCGAGTCCCGCTGTCGCATCGCCTTGATAGAGATCCACGCTTATCGCTAGGTTATGATAGAGTTTGCAGAGTGCCTTGGGTCAGAGGTTGACCTTTAGCACGGCTTATCATCCTCAGATCGACGGGCACCGAGGCACTATTCAGATCGTTGAGGATATGCTTCGAGACCTGTCCTTGACTTTAGTGGTTCGGAGAGGCACTTGCCCTTAGTGGAGTTTGCCTACAACAATAGTTTTCCAATCAAGTATTGGCATGGCACCGCTTGAGGCCTTGTATGGCCGATCGTAGGTCTCTGCTGTTGGGCCGAGGTAGGTGATGCACCTTTGTGGGGCCCAGAGTTGGTGCGGGAAACGACAGAGAAAGTTGAGTTTATCCGTAAGAGGCTTGTTATGCCTGAAGTCGCCAAAAGAGTTATGCCGACTTGGAGGAGGCCTTGGCATTTGAGGTGGGTGATCACGCCTTTTCAAAATATCACCTAGGCAGGGTTTGATGAGGTTTGGGAAGAGGGAAGTTATCCCCGGTTTGTTGGCCCTTTGAGATCCTTGAACGGATTGGGGTGGTTGCATACCGCTTAGCTTTACCGCAATTATCCGAAGTGCATGACGCGCTTCATGTTAGCATGCTCGTATAACGCACTTAATCATCACATGTATTGATTGACCGACTTAGAGGTAGACGAGGATACCGCCAGTATGAGGAGAGACTGCACGGTGTTGATAGGCGAGATCAAGTCTTGCGAGGCAAGACGATACCCTTTGGTTAAAGTTTTGTGGAAACATCACGGAGTGGGGAAGCCACTTGGGAATGTGAGTTGGAGGTCCACGAGAAATACCCGGCTTTGTGTGTTAATGTTTAAGCATGTATTGGGAATTTTGTTTTGTTAATGAATTCTAGAAACATTATATATGTTTTAGATTGTGGAAATGTTATAGCCATTGAATATGGTTCGGAAATGGAAGTTTACTTTAACATTGCATATGTTAATTATGTTTTGGAAATGCAAATATATTGTCGACATTGAATATGTTATTGAATTGTGGAATACTTGTGTTGAAATTGTTGAATTTCAAAGAAAAGCGTGTTGATAATACATATTGAAAATATATTGTAATTTGCCTGTTGAAAAGAGATGGGTTGACCGGTAGTGGGTCAGGATGTTGGATATTGATTTGTAATGTTGTTAAGAATTAAGAAATCATGTTTTTGAAAATTATTTATCTAATTTCGATGACGAAATTCTTTAAGGGAGGTTATAGCGATCCTGCTTTTCCATTCATTGTTTGTCAGATTTTGGACTTGGGTCCGTGGATGTGTTGTCTTATTCTCATTCCCATCCTTTACTCTTGTATTTAAGTCTTGGGTTGTGTTAGGCAAGTTTGAAGCAGTTGGTTGTGTTTGGGAACCAAGAGTTGATGCCCAAATTTTGGCCTTCACGCTCGAGCGGGGCTTTTGACGCTCGAGCGGGCCCCTTTGCTTTTGTTCCTCCGCTCGAGCGGGGATTTTGACGCTTGAGCGGGATTATCACACCCTTAGTATTTTTTTTTCATGCAGTCACCTGACGCTGAGCGTCCACTTTCATGCTCGAGCAGGGACCTTTGTCTGCAGAACTTCTGGAAGTATGCATTTGGCGCCGAAGGCGCTTTTCACGCCGAAGGTTCGTGGTTCGACGCCGAAAGGTATGCCCACGTTCGAGCAAACTGTGTTTTATATCACCAATTTTAGCATTTTGAATCACTTTTTGCCATTCTCTCTTAAGCTTTTCAAAGCCTAATTTGAGAGCTCCTCTAGAACTCTCTCTCTCTCTTCTACATTTTGATGTTGGTTTAGTGAGACCCAATCTTTGTGCCTTCATTAAAGTGATAGAGCTTTGTAAGACATCTATTTTGATTCAAAATCTTTGGGTTTGGGGCACCTTCGAGTTTCTTCATCTTCTCCTTGAGTCTAAATTTGAGGTAGGAATTACTACTCATATTTATGATCTTTGACATAAACTTGTGATCATTTTGATTTAATGTTGGAGTTAAAGTTTTGGGTGTTAGGGTTTCAAAATGTATAAAGAGGGTTTTGTTCTTTTGACCAATACATGTGTATTTTGGGTCATAAAATAAGGTTATTGATGTTTATTGATGATTTTTGGACCTTTGGGTCAACATAGAGAAAAGGGGGAGAAATGCCCTAATTTATTGTGATGAATTAATTTGTATAATTAATTTGGAAAAGTTATGGAAATATGAAATTGAGTTGGAAATAATGAAATTGGGTGATTATGAGGTTTAATGGTGGAGTTGGATTGATTGGTCACACACCTTTGAAATTGTAGATAATATATCTATTTGATAATTTTATTATCTATTTAGAAATAATTGCTTTGGGCTATCCGTGGAGGATAGTCTTGATCGTTGTAGACATTGCATGATAATTAGGTGAAATAAGACTAATAAATTGAATATGTCATTGAATATGACGGATGAGACAACACATTGAATATATGCTTGGCTTGATCATTATATATGATAAGTGTTTAAATACATTGTATATGTATATTGTTTGGGAGGAGATAGGGGAGGTACTCCACGGTTTGGGAGAAGATAGGGGATGTACTCCACGGTTTGGGACGAGAGAGAGGATGCACTCCTAAACCGGATTTGGGAGAAGATAGGGGATGGACTCCAGTGATAACTAAGATGGCCGGAGTGTGCAGGGTGAAAGTCCCGAAATCCAAATTGCGTTTGTATAATGTAGATGAATGGAAATATTGAGTATTGATATGATGATAATATGAGTTGTAGTGTCAGTTGAAATTGAATCGTTGAAGTATTGTTAATATGAGTTGTAGGCTCATTATGAACCTGCTTATTAAATAGGGAACCATATCTATGAATTGGTTTGGATAATGAAATGGGAAAAGATGTTTGTTTGTTTATATGAGTTAAACATTATCAAATGCCAATGTTTTAGTTATTGCTCATATTATGTTTAGCATATCTCTACTGGGCATTAGCTCACCCTATATGGGACATCATTTTCAGGTTCAGGTGTTATGCCGCCACCAAGGCCTTAGCTTGGACGGTTTTGGGGAGTTGAAGACTCTTTTGGTTGTTTTATTATTTTGGTGGTACATGTAAATTAAAACCATTGGCTTATTTGTATAGAGAGTTAGAACTCTTCTTTTGTTGTAACCAAGTGCTGACTTGGAAAGTTGTAAGCCTACAGGGCATTTCTTTTGTTGTCAACATGTATTACTTTTGTGAGAACACTCTGATGAATGGAAATATGCTTTATTCTCTTTGTCTATGAATATCATGAATGTTGGGTTTATTTATTATTTTGAGGGTTTAAATGATTGTTGTAGATAATGTATGATGATTAGGTAAATTGAACTAATCAACTCGAATATGTCATTGAATATGATGGTTGATGTAAACATTGTATATGTGAATCAATTAGTCATTGTATATGACAACTTATTTAAATACGTTGTATATGTATATTGTTTGGGCGGAGATAGTGATGTACTCCATTGTGTGGGAGAAGATAGGGATAGACTTCATTGATAATTGTTGGTCTGAGTGTCTGGTGAAAGTCCCAAATCATATATATTTGGGTGCCGGTTCTCTTGACGTAGTTCCGTGAAATAGCAAGTTATTGGAAGTGTTGAATGATGTCTATGATGTTTGTTATTGAAGTATTGTTATATGAGTTATAGCCTCATTTTAGACCTGCTTGGATAATATTAAGCTATGTCAATGAATTACTTTGGATAATCAATGGGAAGTGGATTAACTATGATGTAAATAAGGATTGGTTATGGAAATGAAAGGATGTATTAATGTTACATGTGTTAAACATTTATCGGATGCTAATGTTTTAGTTAATTCTCATATAGTGTTTAGCATATCTCTATCGGGCATTGGCTCACCCTACTTGGGGACACCATTTTCGTGTATAGGTGATATGTCATTTCCAAGGTCATAGCTTGTGAGAGGTTTAAGGGCTGAATGCTTTTTTTGTTGTCACACCTTTGTGTTACATGTAATTCATGCTAAGGGCTTTATATGTAAAAGAGTTAGGACTCTTCTTTTTGTGTAACCAAGTTCAGAGTATTTATTTTGTTGGTTAACATGTAACATCCTTTGTAAAAAACACTCGATGAATGTGAATATAATGTTTCTTTTATTGTTTATGGATCTTATGAATGATTGTTTAAGTCATGTTTTGAGGGTTACACTTACTAGTCGTCCTATTAACTAAATTTATTTTTTATATCCGCTATCCTTACTTAAGAATCCATTCTCCTCTTCCACGCATTAATAAAAAATAAGAGAGATTAATAAATTTAACACTAAAAATAAATCTAAATATGATTTTAGTTTGCAACAGATCTTATTTAAGAGAAAGTGATCTAGAAAATCACCATTTTTTAGAGTCAATTTTACCATCTGAAACAAAGAAGACGGTTTGATATGATGGTTGTGTAGTTGTTGTATTGGAAACCTTATGTCCACGCGGATGAGATTTTGTTGCAGCTTCAATCTCGCACCCCATACAAAAATCGAGTCCGATTATTGCCGCCTTCCCCGCCTTTTCTATAAAGGCTCTCAAAACGACGTTGCTTTTGGGGCCAAATTTGAATTAAAAAAAAAAAAGACAGAACAGAAGAGAAGAAAAAAGGCAGAGAAAGAAGGTAGAAAAAGAGAAAAGGAGGAAGAAGAAGAAGAGAAGAGGAGAAGGATCGCAACCACTACACACCAAAATCGCGCGAACTCCATTGAGATTGATGGAGTTCGAAGGGCCTCGTTGAGATCGATTTCGAAGGACCTGGGTCGAAAACTGGTACCGGGTTTGGGTAAATCTGCGAACTCCATAGTTAAAGGGAAAAAAAAGTTTCGATCCACCTCCTCTCCTCTTTTTCTTCTTCCTCCTCCTCTATTCCTCCTCTTCTCCTTCTTCTCCATTCTTCTTCTTCTTCCTCTCTAGGTTGCTTCTATTTTGTCTTTTTTTTTTTTGCTGCGATCCTCCTCCTCTCCTCTTCTTCTTCTTCCTCCTCCTCTCTTTCTCTCGCTTCCTTCTCTTCTCTTCTCTTTTTTTTATTATTATAATTGAAATTTGACCCCAAAACGACGCCACTTTGGGCGCCAGAGTAAGGGCGGCAGGAAGGCGACCAAAGAATCCGGACTCTACAAAACCACCCTAGCACCCCATCGAAGCTAGCAACTTCCTTTATCCATGTGAAGAATACCTGCACTGTAATAAGGTGTGATACATGCACACCTATGAGATAATAATAATAATAAAAACAAATCAAAATAATAATAATAATAATAACAATCGCCCTAAACCTCAACTTTCACTCTTCCCTTGTCCGTCCGCCCTGTCCCTCTTCCCTCCTCCGTCCACCATAGCTCTCTTTTCCAAAAATCGATTTTATAGGTCTCCGAACTTGTTGTTTCTCCGCTTCATCTCGCTCTCGATCTCGATTCTCTTCTCTTGTCCGCTTTGTCCGCCATAGTTTCTTTCCCAAGAAATCGATACCTATCACTTGCCTCTGCCTTTCCTAAGTGTAATGTACAAACCTAAGGAGAGTTTTTCTAATTGTAAGCTCAAGAGAGGTCATCAGAATTTTCCTTTTTCTAGAAATATAATCAAGGTGAAATAGTTTGTGATGTGAATTTTGTGATCACTTCCTTCTCTAACAAAAATGCTTGGTGCTTGATTAGTTGTAAGAATGCCAACTCCCCAAAATTGTAGTTAAATAACTTGTATGTTTAATGTCGAAGCAATGCATACCTTGGAATACCTTCAATGTGGCCCAAACAAAGTCACTGTTTCTGGAACAAGGAAATTACGTAAAGTGTAAACAAATAATACAAAGGTGCAAGGTTTCGTTGAATGCTTTCTTCCATTAGGGTGTTCATGTTTTTCTTACGCAAAATCTAGATTTATAGGGATACAGAGGAGGTCACAATCCTGCAATTTTATAATTTGTGTTGAGATGCTTATTGCAGCGAATGAAGGCCGCCATCGGAGTGAAGGGAAGGACAGAGAAAGAGGAGCCGTGTGCCCGTGAAAGGGGCGCCAAGGCCGGAGTGAAGGAGAGGAGCTTGGGAGAACTCGAAGGACAGAGAAAGAGGAGAGATCTGATCTCTCGATAATAACATGATTTTTGAATTCGAATGAGGAAAGACAAAGAGGAGGTAAGGTATTCTCAAAGTCACATGACCGCTTATGTGACTTTCACCACCGGGGTCGGGGTCGATTTCAGTGGGGGTCCAAGTATTTCTTTTATTGTCTTTGTTCTTGATCAAGAGTAGTTTAAATTTGAAATCTTATAGGGAACCACGCTTTTAGTAAAATTGAGTATATGTTTATGCAGTACAAGAAGTTTTGTATGACCCGTAAGAGCAATGCTACATACTACTAATTTATCATTACTAACTTCACTACTAGTGAGGTGGCAATTGAAAAAAAAAAAAAAAACAAATACCAAGGCACAAAACACATGTGACAAAGGTGGAACTCATCGCCACATCATTAGGAGCCACCACTAATTAGTGATCTAAAGTATTTTTGGACCAGAATAAGGATGTTCATCTCCGTAAAAAGATAAACCGCTTTCACTCTCTCATAAAGTGTGAGTTTTTTTTTTTTTTTTTGAACACTCATGAAGTGTGAATTGCTAACAACATTAGTTTCCTTTGCGTTTCACATATCCTTGGCAAAGTGATGGTGATCATTACAATATATAAGAGTTTTAAAAATTAAATTTTTAGTTTATAAAAGTAAAAATTTTGTTGTAAAATAAATTTAAGGATCAATTTATATCATCATAAAGATAATCATTAAAAGATCAATCCTATAGTTAAAAGCAAGGTTTTTAGTAACAAAATTTTTTAATGTCACTAATAAATATATGAGACAAAATAATTTGATCTCAAAAGAATTTATTTTTTGAAACAAATTTTGGCTCCAAACGAATAATAATTCGTCACTAATATCTAATTTTCGTTGTTAAAATATAATGACCCTTTTGGCAATAAAAATATTTCATCTCTAAAAAGTAATTTTGTCTCTAAATTTTTATCCCTAAAACCTTAATTTTTTGTAGTGGTTGGACAACAATGATAGTGGTAGTGGTAGTGGTAGTGGTAGTGATAGTGGTGATGATGGGTAGATTTACTATTAACGCCGATGGGTAGACGGTGGCGGCAATAGTAGTAGACAATGGTGGCGTGAAGCTTTTAGAAAAATAATGAAAGAAAGAGATGGAGAATTTATTATGCACCTACTTACCATATGCAATCTTAATTATGCATTTTTTTTTTAGTTATGATCAATTTTCTTCTTTAGTTATTTACATTATTTTGAGATAATATTTGATTATAACTTTTCTATGTTTAGACATAAATTTTTTTCTTTTAGTTATGACTCAAAATATATGGAGTTATATCATTTTCTTTTATATTATAAAGACATACATACACTCTTAGAGGACGATGCAGTACTATAGTCATACCCAAAAGAGATAGAGAGAAGATGAAACAAATAATTTAAGAGTAATGTTTTACAAACAAAAAATTCATACATAATTTCATGTAGCTTTATTATGAACTATTCACTTTTAAAATAAAATACCATTAATATACATTTATTTATAATAATGACATTTTCACATCATTTTATGAAATTTTTATATAAATTTTATGTATGAACAGATTTTTCCATAATTTAATAGTATTTAAATTTATTTAATGGGACTAGGTAGTATTTACCACTTAAATTTATTGTTGTGACATAGAAAAATTTAAGACTATGGACCTTAATTATGGTACCAACTATGATTCTTTAGTGATTTCTAAATTTTTATAAGATTAAAAAATTTAGTGTGTTTGAAGTGTATTTTGTTTTAGTTATATAAGAAAATATAAATAACCAAAAATGTATGACTTTTGAATTAAAAGCCAATTTTGCAAACAACCCCCTAAACTAGCCCAGGTAATGTTCCATGCTTCAGAGAAGTCCATAAGTAAGTAAGCATTCCTCTCTTTTCTCAACCATTCCAACCTCTGAAGCCCCCTGATATTCCCATCTTGTAATTCACATCTCTCTCTCTCGGTAAGCAAGAAAAAGCTTTTTCACCACAAGTTTAAGGTAGTCAGTTCACCCTCATTCATCTTGACATTGTACTAGATAAATTCCTGTGGTGTGCATCGCTTAAGAGTGCACATCACACGTATATTATCATGTGTTAAAAATATATAATTTTATCATAAAATTTAATAATATTAATCATAAAATATATAATTTTGTTATAAATTGACATAACAAATTTTCTGAAATTTTGTCATTAATGTTGCTAAAAAATTTATTACTTAATTACTTATATTTTTTGTTATCCCAATTTGTGATAAGGGTAACATATTTTATAATTAATGTTACTAAAATTTTATGTGTTAAAATTACACATTTTGTGACATTACGGTATATAGTGTGCACCTCATTTCCTCTAGTATTTAGATTGTAGATTTAGATAAGAATTTATTTATTAAGAAAAGAGAAATGAAAAAAAAAATCATTTCATCTTCACATTTTTTTTTTGTTCTTGTTCTTTCTTCAAATTTATACCCAAATTCATGATTCAAATACTGTTCACCACTCATACAATTCACAAATACAAATGCACATAGTTTTCTCCATGATGCCTCTGGTAATTTATAAATATTAAAGAAGTTTCACTAGGGCAATAAATAAAAAATTAAATTCTCATTTTAAATGTATTATATGCGTTTCAGTTATAACTCTCTTTAATCTATGTAATTATATGAGTTAAGTGACGTGTAGTAATAACTCATTGCGACTGGGGACTTTTTTTAATAATTTTTATGACAAATTCATGCATTGGTCATGAGCTATGTTGTAGATTTTTGTTTTTAATTATGTCTAAAGTAATCTTTTAGTAATGCTCATCAGTTGTAACGCGACTAGATTTTATTACTCATATATCATTATCCAATCCCTGGTTATAGTCCATTTCCATAATAATAAAAAGTTTTAAAGCAAGAATAAATAACTACAATAAATGTTTTCTCTCATATGCTCCGGTGATGAACTGTTCACCATTTACAATGATTTATAACATGTGCCCTTAGGCTTAAATAGGAAGAAAATAAAACAAACAAATAAAATAAAAAGGATCAATCATTTCTACAATAAGATGGCATTTTGCCTACAAGTAATGGATCCATTGGTCAACAAATAAGGAGAGACTCCATGGTCTTGAATAATATTCCAAACTTCTCACCTGAAAAATGAAGTTAACAACGTGATGAACACTAATATCTGAGAGATTCCAAAGGATTCTAAAACAATAGCATAATATAGATATATATGGAGATCACGAATGTCTTTACTCAATAAATATACAAGAGATAGTTTTGCTTTTCGCATATCCAAAAATCTACTTCACATATACTTTTCTCAAAAGAATCATTTATTTGTAATTTCCAAGAAAATTCATTTTTCAGGACCTTCGTGAATCTACTATTTTCAATTCAAAAGGTTTCCAAACCAAGTCAGCATCACGTAATATCACGACACATAACCATTTTGGCAACTCTACTATTTGTACTCATCTTTTTATAATCCAAATGATTGCATCACAACGCTTATTTCTTCTAAAAATTAAATCCACAATTAATCCTTCATACCACCATGCTAGCCTCATAGTTTACACCATGTTCAAACATTAATGAACATAACAATGATATTCTCAACAGAATCAATCCATCCTATAACACAATTTCAACTATATTCTCAATACATATTTTCGCCAATAAATGCATCTCTACAAATATACAATATTATTAGCAAATAAAATCTCGTGAATAAAATAAACTGACTTCAGGGTCTTCTATACCAAACCCCAGTTACATTACCATCGTGGGTCTCATGCCAAGAAAACCATGTCTCCGGGCTTACTTTTACCGGGTTGCTAGCCGGAAGGAAATTGCATTACCTCTATATAGCATGTACCGCCTCGCATGTATCGGATGCTAACCGGAAGGAATGCATTACAATCTATATAGCACATCAACCCCAGCTTTTTATTTTAGCTTGTTAGCTTCTAAGGGATCGTGTAAGGTTTCTATATAGTACAAACTACATTCCCATAACAACACGCACTCTTTTAATTTCCTTCCCATTCATTCACATATAATTATGTAATTATGCAGCTAGATCAACAACACATATAGGTTTCACCATCAAATCTATTTCACATCAATTCTACAAGTAATGGTCTGCCCACCGGATGGACAATGATAAAAACTCTCTAAGCATTTAATAGTCATAATATAAATTTTATGGTAAACAAGATGGTGTGATTCTCATAACATTTTCATACCTCAATATTACCATATCAAATAAAAATTAGGGGTTTTCATTTTTAAACTTCACAACTAACTTAATAAAGATCTATTCACTGGTATTAACCAAGACATCACAAGATCAACCATTAAATTTCCTTCTCTTCCCATTTCACATTTATTCACAAAACAAATAAAATAAAATAAAATAAAATCAACATGAATCAACATTTATATATATATATATAATTATCTTTTCTTTACATTCTCATAAACATTAAAATCCAAAAATTATGGCTTTTATTTCAACCATCATAAACATGTTCTATTGGCTTAATTTCCATAATCAACAAAAGATAAGATTAAACCATTTGATTCAAAAACCCTAAATCTCATTTAGTATGTATTTAAAAAAAATCACCTACAAACTCATGTTTTCTATGCAATAAAAAGTAATTATATTATTATCCATCTATAGTGATATATTGAAGAGAATCAAATGTAACCTTACCCCAAATAGAAGAAAGCAAATCTGAAAATGCAAGCTTGCTAGATCAAGAATCCGAGACTGAAGGGTGCAAGAGGTATGCAGCTCTCCAACTCCATTTACAAAGATTGTGCAAAATCTTCCTCTGAAGACTCCCACTCAGTTTCAAAAGAACAATGGTGGAAATTTGAGAGAGAGAGAGAGGGGACCAACTCTGGGGAAGCAGAAGGAAATAAAAAAAAAAAAAAAAAGTAAAAGGAATGGTAAATAGCTCCACGTGGTTGCCTCTCTTTTTTTCCTTTATTTATTTATTTATTTATTTTTATACAAACATCTATATATATACATCAATTAAAATTATTATAACAACACTTAATATTTTGAATATAAAAATAATATAATTTCTTTTCATCACAAAATATATTTTTCATTGATAAACACATCATAAATTATATTTAAAGACATTAGAATACAATATAATAAATAACAACTCTCAAAGTAGTACCTTTCTATTCACATAATTAAAAAGATCAAACAAATTAAACATGTGTTATATGAACCCACTTGAATTGATTCTAAATTATGGCTCTTGAATCAAATTTCCAACCACATAACTAAACATGCCCCAAATATATACAAACTAAACCATTAAGTTTTACTCTCAAGTCATGATTTTAATATCAAATCTCAACAAAAATTCTATTTATAAATTAAATTGAACACCTGCTCAATTAGAATTTTCAAAATAATTATTCATGCATAAACACTTCATAAAATTTCGTAAGTATTTTTGAGCTATACAACTATATATATATATATTTTAAATCTTACAAAAAGCAAGGTCTTCAACTCGAGAGACACAAATTTCTCAATTCTAAACTTCTTGTGTGACAAATAAAGAACTATTTTTTTTCAATTATCATAATCCCATTTACAAATGATCTTTAATATAAAATAAAATATCACTAATCACGTGGTGCAACAACCATTCAATTAATTATGTAATGATTTTTTTTTTTAAAAAAAATTCAAGTCATTACAACTCTACCCACCTTAAAGAAATTCATCCCCTAAAATTAGAGTAATACAATAAGAAATGGGCAAGAAAACCACAAATGCAAATTATCTCCACCGCCTAAGGGTTAAATTCAATCTCTAGGATAATTCTCCAAATCCTGGTCTCAAACATTGGTACCTAACTACACCTAAAAACACAGATCACCTAACAACGGAATGGTGAGTCACTCTTCCGACTTCTCCTCAAGGGTAACGTGGTTTGTTTATCGCGGTTGAGTCTTCCATTATGTGCGGGTCTCTCAGAACAAGGTCAAACAAGAATG
>JANUSC010000737.1:0-51027 GCA_025200525.1 Camellia lanceoleosa | reverse complement strand
TGATATCGAAGATGTAGTGAGATTGGGAAGAGAGTGATGATGAGTATGGTGAAAAGACATAGTGTAGAGCAACAATGAAGTTTTTTTATGTTTCTCATTCTTCACACAGAGGCCTCTTGCTTTGTCTCTCTCTCTTGCTTTGTCTCTCTAACATGTGAATGAATAAGACAAATGTTCTTCATGTTTAAAGACATTTTGGCCTATTGAAAGATGGGTGACTAGTGGTAGAAGGGGAAGGTTGAGGGAGGAGTTGCATTAGCGGAGAGAAGAGGAGGGTTGGCCATATCGACAAGCAGACCAAAGCAGAGTTGTAGAGGTACAATGAGAAGAGATAGTGAGTTTGGATCTATAACTTAAAATTTGAGGCTAAAATGTAATTTTTTTAAAACTTTTTTCGTTTAAATATGATTGTAGGAGGTAAATTGATTACTTATTTAAATAGCTAAGAGGATAAATTGATAATATCAAAAGTTCAAGTGTAAAATTGATCAAACGAGTATAATTAGACTAAAGCAAAATTTCCTCGGTTATTTGGTTCTTTTCACGCTGCTTTCTCAACTGAAACTTTCTTTATAAGCAATGAAAAGTAGCTAAAACAATCTTTTTCACAATAAAAGTTACTAAAAAGTTAAAAATTAAAATTCAAATAATTATACAAAAAAAAGTTAAAAATTTCTCTATTATTTGCATGTTTTTTCGTAAAAAATAAAAGAAAAATATTTCAAAAATACTAATTTTTTTGTCTTGTATTTGAACAAAAAAGAATAAAAATTATTTAAATAATCTATTTTCGAACATAATGATCGTGTGAAATTATCCTACTTACAGAGTTGCTCAGATGAAATAAAGTTTGAGAGAGATGGGAGTGGTCAAGAGAAACAAGGGGAGGTGATAGATGTGAAATTTCTCCTTTCCCATTTGGTGATGAAGCTTGTCCCCCCCAACGTGGCAAATGTTCTTGTTGGTCTGCTTTATCTCCAGCCGCAAAATGGCTTTATTTTATTTTTTTTTTTTTATTTTTTAGGTCTCCTGTGGTATCCTCGCCGATCATGAGACTAATCCCTTCGGGTTTGTAGGCACCTCAAGGGTGGGACAAATGGCCTAGGATTTAAGGTCGCCCATGCCCAAGGTGAATCGAACTCCCGACACTTGGTCAAGGGAGGAGGAGTCCTTCCACTCCACCACACCCTATGGGTTGCAAATGGCTTTATTGGAGTATCTCGATGAAAGTATAAATCTCATTGACCAAGTCACCTCACGATTTACCACATGCCCACAAAATATTTTTATGAAAACATCTTCTATCAAAAACAAGGATGCCGCTAAATGCCAATGGAGATTAATGGAGTGGATATTAATTTTTATCCTCATTTTTATAATTATTTTTTTTCATTCCCCATTTCTCATGGGTACTACCTCTCCATCTCTTAATGGGTTTGGATTTTTCCCAACCCAACTTGACCTTTTTTTTTTTTCTTTTTTAAAATTTATTTAGAAAAATTTTATTCCTAAAAAAATTCCAAATTTCTTTTTTTTAATTTTTTTAAATTTTAAAATTTTATGTATCTACTTCTCCTCTCTATTAATTGATCTTCTATAATCAAGGTGAGTTGTAGCTCTGCTTCCATCTTCTTTCTTTCTTTTTTTTAATTTTTATTTGCATTTATAGAATGAATTTTCTTGTTTCACTATTCCAAAGAATCATTTTATTGATTTCTTGATTTAATGGTAACCTTCGAATTTTCCAATTTTCATCTTAACTAGTGATCACCTTAATTGAAATTTTTACATTTTTGTCTTCAATTTCCATGTTTTGCTTATAATTAATTATTTTTATCGATAGTCACAATCTTGTTGCCGCTTAAATTGTCGCCATCGCAAATCGCCGCTACTATTGTAAGAGGATAAGAGAGAGGAGAATTAGAACTCTAATTGTAAATAGAGTAGTAAAATAGGGATGACAATGGATAACCTATCCTGTGGGTATCGATGGAGAGTCAACCCAAATACATTGGTTTTCCTTTTTTCTTGTCCGGTAGGGTAAGTGATATTCTTTAAATCTCCATCAGAATGGGTACCCATTAACTTTCCCATATTTTTTATTTATTTAGGTACATCGAAAAATAATTTCTCCATATGTTTTCACTACTCTATTTACAATTAAAGTTTTAATTCTCACTCTCTTTCATCCTCTCACTATAGCAATGGCGATTTGCGATGGCAACAATCTAGCGGCGACAAGATTATGACTATAGATCAAAAATTCGCAATTAATCATAACCAAAACATGGAAATTGAAGACAAAAATGTACAAAATTTCAATTAAGGTGATCACTAGTTAAGATGAAAATTGAGAAATTCAATCTTGTTGGAAAATGGCTTTTGAAACTTTTGAAAAAACCTTCCTTTTTGCTAACTTTGAGCGTTAATTAAGGTGGGACCCAAGCGTTATTTTTAATGTTTCTAATTGGGTCTATGTTTAATACCACGTGAGTGAATAAAATCGTATTTAATCGCCAAAACCATTTCCTGATGAATGAGAATTCAACGCCAGATTTTCAAGTTTGTGAAAATGGCTTTAGGTGGGTTTCTACACATTTGTGAAATGTGTTTGTCCTACATCGAAAAGGCTTATGGATTTGTGTGGGTTTATATAACCTAGCTTGGGATACTTGGGATGGGCCCCAAGGTATCCAAGTTTGTAAAATGGTAAGGTTATAGGTGAAGTAGGCTAGACCCATCGACTTAAACAAAAACCACGCTGGGTCAGTCTGCCTAGGCAGTGCTTGGGCACGGATGCGTGGTGTGAGATTGTTGGGCTTGTTTGGCCCAATACTTATCTTTTTGGGCCAAACAATTGTAATTTATTTATTTATTTTTAATTTTGGTTTCAAAATTCAAAATAAATTGGTCCAAAATTTTTATTTCACTCAAACAAAGTTTAAACCTCATAAATCCTTTCCTGCATAAATCAGAATTGTCCAAACAATCCAAACAGATTTTCTATCTGAAATCGCTCAACAATTGCCTATCTCTGGCACTGCTCGAATGTACCCATCTTTCCTCCTATATAAAGCCCGCCATTCTAGCATTTCGCATCGAAAATTTTCCAAACTTTTTCCCTTTCTTCTTCCGTCATTCTCATTTGTTCTCAGATTTGTTTCTCAGATTTATTTTCAGGAAAAGAAAGAGAAAGAGTAATAGCATCGTTTGGTTCGCCAGACTTGATTTTATAGTGCTGTAAAATCAAGTATTAGTCGTTGCATCCTAGGAAGTAGACGCCAGTTAAAACTCGAAGTACCGGAGCGAGGGCGAAATCTACTTTAAGAAGATTTTGTCCAACACAAGCCTTGACATTAATGTTTGTAAGCGTTTAATTCGAAAAATAATTTATATAATTATTTTTTCAATTATTTTATCGTTTGTTTCATTTACACAGTTAATTTACACATATACACCACTGTGGGAATAACAAGGTTACCATCAAATCAGAGAGAAATTTAATAAAACAATTACAGAGATGTTGAAACAAGAAAATTCATTCTATATATGCAAATAAAATTTAAAAAAAAAAAAGAAGAAGAAGAAGAATAAGAAGAAGATGGAATCGAGAGTAACAACTCACCTTCAGATGATCGAAGATCAATTAATAGAGAGGAGAATGAGATACATAATATTAAAAAAATTAAAAAAGAAGATGGAATTTTTTTGTAGGAATAGAATTTTTCTAAATAAATTTAAAACTTCTAAATATACATAAAATTTGACAAGAATAATGTGACAATGTTAATTAATGTGTATTTGATTTTGTAGTTGAGCCAAATAAAATAAAATAAGATTGATTGTACATTTAGCTTTGGTTGTGAATCTAAAAAAAACATGTCAAGTGAGGTTGCAGAAAATCCAAACTCATTAGGATAAGGGGAGGATAGCACCTATCACTACAGGAAATTACACTTTTGGCATCAAATTTGGCGACTAAAAAATTTAGTCGCCAAAAGTGGTGGAATTGGCGCATCAAACATTATATTAGTCGGCAAAAGTATTAAGATTTAGCTACTATTTTTTTAGTCGGCTATATTGATTATTGCCACTAAAAAAATGTAGTCGCTAAAAATGTAACAATTGGCACAAAACAAAAATTTTAGTCATCAGATAATTACTTTTGCCTACAAAAATTATTTAGTCGCCAAATGAAAAACAAAAATTAATTTTTATCTTTGGCCACCAACAGCTTTGGTCAAAAATAGATTTTCAAAGGACTAAAAATTATTTTAGTCATCAGATAGTTAGTTTTGACTACTAAAATAATTTAGTCATAACGAAAAACAAAAATTAAATTTCCTATCTTTGGTGACCAACAGCTTGGTCGAAAAATGTATTTTCAAATGACTAAAAATTATTTTAGTCAGATAGTTAGTTTTGGCTACTAAAATTATTTAGTCAAATGGAAAACAATTTTTTTTTTTTATCTTTGGCACCAAAGGTTTGGTAGCCAATAATTTTATTTTCAAAGGACCAACTAATATTTTAGTCGCCAGATAGTTAGTTTTGGCTACTAAAATTATTTAGTCATTAATGAAAAACAAAAATTTATTTTTATCTTTACACCAAAGGTTTGGTAGCTAATAATTTTATTTTTAGTGACCAACTAATATTTTAGTCGACGATAGTTAGTTTTGGCTACTAAAATTATTTAGTCATTTAACGAAAAACAAAAATTTATTTTCATCTTTGGCACCAAAGGTTTGGTAGCCAATAATTTATTTTCAATGACCAACTAATACTTTAGTCGCCAGATAGTTAGTTTTGGCTACAAAAATATTTAGTCACCTAATGGAAAACAAAAATTTATTTTCATCTTTGGTGACCAAAGGTTTGGTAGCTAATAATTTATTTTTGGCACCAACTAATATTTTAGTCGCCAGATAGTTAGTTTTGGCTACTAAAATTATTTAGTTTAATCAAAAATAAAAATTAAATTTCTATCTTTGGTGACCAACAATTTGGTCACAAAATGTATTTTTAGCTTAATTTAAAATTATTTTAGTCGCCAGATAGTTTGTTTTGGCTACTAAAAATATTTAGTCGAATGGAAAACAAATAATTTATTTTCATCTTTTGCACCAAAGGTTTGGTAGCCAATAATTTTATTTTCAGCCACCAATTAATATTTTAGTCGCTAGATAGTTAGTTTTGGCTACTAAAAATATTTAGTCGTTAATGGAAAATAAAAAATTTATTTTCATCTTGGCCACCAAAAGTTTGGTAGCCAATAATTTTATTTTCAACCACCAACCAATATTTTAGTCGCCAGATAGTTAGTTTTGGCCACTAAAAATATTTAGTCTAATGGAAAACAAAAAATTATTTTCATCTTTGGCACCAAAGGTTTGGTAGTGAATAATTTATTTTCAGCTACCAACCAATATTTTAGTCGCCATATAGTTAGTTTTAGCTACTAAAATTATTTAGTCGTAATGGAAAACAAAAAAATTATTTTCATCTTTGGCACCAAAGGTTTGGTAGCTTAATAATTTATTTTCAGCGACCAATTAATATTTTAGTCGCCATATAGTTAGCTTTGGCTACTAAAATTATTTAGTCATTTAATGGAAAACAAAAAATTATTATTTTCATAGTTGGTGACCAAAGGTTTGGTAGCTAATAATTTATTTTCAAACCAATTAATATTTTAGTCGCCATATAGTTAGTTTTGGCTACTAAAATTATTTAGTCGCCGAATGGAAAAGAAAAAATTATTTTCATCTTTGGGGACCAAAGGTTTGGTAGCCAATAATTTTATTTTCAGCATCAACCAATATTTTAGTCGCCAGATAGTTAGTTTTGGCTACTAAAATTATTTAGTCACCTAATCGAAAACAAAAATTTATTTTCATCTTTGGCACCAAAGGTTTGGTAGCTTAATAATTTATTTTCAACACCAACTAATATTTCAGTCGCCAGATAGTTAGTTTAGCTACTAAATTTATTTAGTCATTTAATGGAAAACAAAAAATTATTTTCATCTTTGGCACCAAAGGTTTGGTAGCTTAATAATTTATTTTCAATACCAATTAATATTTTAGTCGCCATATAGTTAGTTTTGGCTACTAAAATTATTTAGTCATTTAATGGAAAACAAAAAAAATTATTTTCATCTTTGGCTACCAAGGTTTGGTAGCTAATAATTTTATTTTCAACCACCAACTAATATTTTAGTCGTGATTAGGGGCAAGGTCTAAATTTTTGGGGGTATTATCCTACCACTCCAAAAATTTATATCTATATATATATATATATATTTTTTCTCCTTTGTGATTAACTTTTTCTCGTTGTTGGTTTCTGCTTTTTGTTTTGGTTTCGGTTTTAGTGAGATTTATGTGTTTGTTTATAGGTTTACATGGTAGAGAAGAATTATTGGTGATAATTGTTGCAATTGAAGCATCTATGCCCATTCTGCCAAGGATGTTGATCGAATTTTGTTTTTCTCAATGAAAACTATGAAATTGAAGTTAAAAATGAGTATCGAATTTTTTATTTTTTATGTCATTTCATTTTATAGAAAATGTAAAAATTTATGGCAAATTCAAGATTGTACTATAATATTAGATTGTTGTATAATTAGGTAAATTTAAGGTTGCTTGGTAGAGTTTTGTAAATATGATTTGATAATATGAGTTGTATTTTGAGTTTGTGAGTTTTGGAATTATGATTTAAGTGTAGAAAATTTGTTTGGTTATGAGTTTTGAAAAGAGAATTTTAAATTGAGTGGGGAATTTTGATGTGACATGTGATATTTGATACAAAAACTAACAACTCATAACCAAACACATAACTTAAAATTTATACAAAACTCATAAATTTTTTAAAAATTCGAAAATATTTTTTATTTAATATATACAACATAACATGTGTCAATTCCCAAAAAAAAAAAATTATTTATGGGATGTCCTGTGGGACATCCGGGTCGACTGGGAGACATCCGAGTGACACAGCCAAAGTAAAGCGTGGAATTGATTTTTAAAAACCGTAAACAAACACGCAACTCAAAAACACACCGGGAATTATATTTTCAGAACACAACAAAACAGAGCCTAAAACTTTTAAATATCATTGTGTTTTTTTATTTTTTTCCTCTTTCTATCCTATTATACCATTACTGTTATTTGTTAGTTTGTTAATCATAATTCAATTAATTGAAAATGTATAATTTTTCATATATATTAATTAATATGTTACTGCTATATTTGTATATAATAACATAATATATAGGGATAATTTCCAAACATAATTTATATTTCTTTATGTAATTAAAATAGTTCATCTTAAAATAGTATATAAAGGAGTTAGATGGCTTCTTTTATCCTAAAAAACCTAATTTTTTTTTTTAATTTTTTAAATTGAAACATCAATTGTTTAAGTCCATAAAACAAAATTGATAAACACATATTCAAAAGCTACACTTAATTTTTAAAACTAATAATTTAAAATGTTATAAACATAAAAATTAATTTATAAATTTCATGTATAGAACAGGACAAAATATTAAATTAGTTTAACATATTTATAATGATTTCGTGGAATTAATTTATAAAGTCCCGCATAGCACAAAGTTACCATTAGAATTATTAATCTATAATTACTAAAAGTAATGTGTATCTACCAAAAGTAATTTAGTTGGCATTTCTCTTAGGAAATGGGGTCATCGTTGTGTTTTGGCACAATAGTGATTGGTGTGCCTCATTTTGAGGTGCATTATGGGCTTATTTTTATGATTTGAACCATTCATTTTGTAAGATTTGTTGAGTACTTCATGCCTACCAAAAATCATATTAATCGAATATCAATAACTATATGATCGAATTGCATATTTTTATACTATTCCTCAAAAAAAAACTTGTTGTTTATTTTTTTGGTTATCAATCATATAGTAATTGATATCCGATTAATATGATTTTTGGTAGGTATGAAGTACTCAACAAACTCTACAACATGAATGGTTCAGATTATAAAAATAAACCCATAATACATCTCAAAATGAGGCACAACAACATCAAGCAGCCAATTGTAATTTAATTCCTCTTACTTTTAGCTTAACGACATTTAGACAAAGAATTATAATTTAATTTTTGGAGGTAAGATTTCAAAATTGAGGGATTCATAAATGAATTAGTGACTAAAATTTTGAGGAGGTCGGGAATGGAAGCATAATCCATTCATTGAATAAACCCACGATTATGTTTTATCTAATCTCTCACGCCTCTTACCCCAAAAATCTCTCACGCCTCACTATTTTGTCTCTTCTCCGCCACGCCACCCCTCTCGCCTCCTCTCGTATATTGAGCACCACCATGTTAGACGAGCACACCGCAAGGGTTACGTAAGCACCACCGCCGCTTTGTCTCTGTAGGTATGTCCTCTATTTCGCCTCAGATGTGTAAGTGTGTGTGTGTCTATCTTCTGCCTCCCTATCTATGCCTTCTTCCATTCGTGATATACCTTCACACCCAACCCCAAATCGACTCCACCCACAAATCGATTTGATCCCATAGGAAAATTATCCCTTCATATTTTATGGGTACCTTCCTTCCCTTCTCGATTATTTTATTTTATTTTATATTAGGTTATTATGAGTCTCTAATTGATTTCTTCATGGCTCTTTAACCGTATTCTCCCGCTTTAGCGCCCGCTTGGTTAATGAGAAAAGCTAAGAAAATGTGGAAATAAAATAGATAGAAGAAAATTTCGAGGATTACATTTCTTTTCAGATTTTTTCCTAAAATGAATAACTCATCTCAATTAATCCACATTATTGAACTGCCTCTCGATTGATCTGCTTTTGTTCTTCTATTAATCAAAATTTCTGGATAAAGTTAAACATGTGGATGAAATTTGACATATTGAACTCTGTTATTAATATGAAACTTGTCAATTTGTGGATTTTTGATGAAATGTAAAATTAGTAGTCGATTAGATTATGTTATTCATCTGATGTTATACATGTATGTGTATATTTGTAAATATAATTATACAAGATATGTTTCAGATATATTCAAATTCTTTAAGTTGGATTTGTTATCGCTTTTGTTGGCCGATTGGGCTCTCTGATGATAAAATATGTTGATTAAGCACTTGTTAGTGGTATTAATAATTCTGTAATTTTAGCCTTTTTGGAGATAAAGTGATATTGAATGATAGTTCAGAGGTAAAGTGTAATTTGTTATAAAGGGTATATTCATTATAATGGTCTAAGCGTTGCAATTTTTAGTTCAGATAGATAAAGTGACATGAAACTATGATTGAGGGGTTAAAGTATAATTAGCCCTATTATATATGGACTAAAGAGTCGATAGACTTACATTGCTAGAACTGTGAAGAATGTTGCCAAAAGAATGGGCCAAAGATAACATCGTTATAATCGCCAGACAATGTGATCCATTCTTCTTCTTCAAATTTTCTATTGCTATTTTTACAACAAAAAGAGGTTGCCAAAGAAAAATCCCCATATACCAAACCACATAAAAGCCACAACACCCCAATGGCATATCCATATATTCCGTAAATATAGCCGACCGCACAAAATAGTACAAGGAAAAGTTATTGTTTGGGAAAGCAAAACTTGTGCTTTTGTTTTTCTAAACTAATATAGTGAAAAGAACAAAACACACATCGTTTTATTTTTGTGCAAAAACAATTTCAAAAGATTGAAACAATTTTTGATGCTTCCTAAAAAGTAAATAGTTTTCGTAAAACGCTTTACAAAGAAATTTTTTATTTTTTCTGAAAAAAATGAAAACAAAAACACAACCAAACAGATGTTTTTGAGGAGAAAGAGAGAATTGAACACTTACACTCCAATAATGCTTATGGGTTATGTCATATCCTCCTCTATATTTCTTGAAATGATTTAGAGGATCCACTCTTACAGTATCATCTGATTGTCTCATAGGTTCTGATATGTTTACTGCTTGAAGCAAACTCCTTCCTAGAAAAACCACAAAATCATTGAACCATAATTTGTTTTAGTGGCAATGGTACATTTTTGTAGCTCAACTCTGATTTTTCTTTAAAATCAAAACTAACCTTCAAAATCAAAACCCCACCCTGAGTCCAACAAATATAGAAAATCATAAAATTACTATAGTATTAGTATGAATGTTCTGTCATTAACATTAAAATTATGTCATTAACAAGCACATGTTAGGCATATAAATAATTATATTATTGGTTGCAAAATTTTATCTTCGAGGAGGGTGGCTAATAGTTAAATATTGATTCAGTGTTAAGGGATGTAAAGTTTGAGTAGAATAATAGAGTGGGATTGTTTTCGATGTCGAGGAATAAGTTATTGCTATGAATATTGATATGTACAGTAAATTAATATTATTGATTTTCTTATCTTTTATTTTGTATCACTTTTGACAAGATATTGACAACGAAGAATCATATTATTATGATTTTGGAGATGTGGGACATGTTAATTGGAGATGGTATAGAGGCCGAGCAATAACAAAATTAATATCATTCGGAGAGAACAATGCAAAAACAAATTTCCATTTCTTCTTCTCAAGCATCATATGTACTACGCCTTATGACTGTTCTTCCAAGTACTACCACCAAACATGAAGGAGACAACAATTCATAATATCTGAGGAACTTAAAATAGAATCTCCTCCAATTTGAGTTTTGGGTTTCTTTCCAATTCATCACATTCTTCAAGTGAACATTAGAAAAGCAAAAGTAGCTAAAGGAAATCACCCTAGTCAACTTGATCAACACAATTACCAATTTCTGATCATATCACTTTGGTTTCAAATCAGTTGTGTGATTTCAATTTGGGGGATGCTAAAATAGGTCTAAGTATTCAATTTCAGTCCACTAGGTGTACCATGAAGTGGCACAAGATAGATTGAAAGCAAAGGAAGGAGGTTCCTTGTCCTTTCTAACCTTCTCGATGCACACAAATATGCGGTCATTTAGAGTTTATTTAAGATGTAGTTTGGGTTTATGAAATTTTTCAACATAGTTTTTAAATAAGTCACGCTTATTTTGTATTGGTGGATCATAAATTCAATTCTAGTTCTAATTTTCTATAATGGATTTGTGATCATAAATTCATTGGGTATCACTTGATTCACTTGTGGTCGCTTTACTCGATGGTTGGGTGTTAGTAGTAGGTTTCTTCATTGCTTCGTCATTGCTAGCCCTGCTTTTGTCGGGCTGCTATTGTGTTGTCAGGTATCTGCTGGTCTCTCAAAATCGCCTTCTTGGTTGATGTCGCCATGTAATTGAGCGAGTTACTTAGTGCCAACCTAGTTGGGATTGGGCTATTTCGCTATGATGGTCACAAGATCTTCCCCCTCCCTCTCCCTTTGTTGATGTCTTCTTCCTTCCTTGTAAGGTTTCCGTTCATCAATAAAGTGTTTCTTCGTTGTTGATCCAAAAAAATATAGCAGCAGCAGTATCAATATAAACTTGGGTTTATTTGTTTATAAAATGAGAAGATTATCAACTATTTGTGTGATTGAAGTGATGGAGGGTGGGGTGGAGGGGTTCTTCTAGTAGATAAACAGGATTAAAATCGATATAAACGAAGAAAAATCATTACTTGTTACACCGTGATAGTAGGTAAACAGAGTAAAAAATAACATAAGGCAGAGTAGAGAAACCCATTTCATAGAAAAAGACCTATTTCATTTGATAGTAGATACACTATGCTTATCAAAATCTGATATAAACCTAACTAAATGTCTTTCATCTCTCATATTGGTTCCCTTTTAACCATTTGTTAATTTTATGTTGTGATTGAATCTATGAAAAACATAAGCCAAAAAAAAAATAAAGTTTCTATTGCAGTTAGATAAGTTTTACATGACCGTGAGACAATGTTATTGTGTCTCATTATGGAATTTCAGATGAACATATAAACCAAATCTTTCTAATTTATTTGTATCTGCATTCAATTGTGGCATTTAGTTTTAATTTTCTATTTTACTATTGAATTCTAAATTTTCTATTTTACTATTGAATTCTAAATTTTGGTTTTTACTTGTGCTCCATAAACAACAAATTCATAATCCAAATGAAACCATGAAAGTATCTACATCTATATCCATAAATAACTATGAATTTTATGAATTCTGTGTTGTACATATTCAACGCTTTTGCACCAAGTTCATGTTAAAAAATGTAGACTAATCATGCACCCCACTGTAGGATTCTTTTGATTATACCCTCGCCCTTCCTTGGTAAAAAAAAGCACTTATTGTGATTGGCATTTTCACTTGTTGTGATTGTAGGACAAGTTTGATATTGGGGATGATTTTCACAATGACTTACAAGCTCAGCAAATTGTGAATACGAAGGCATATAAGTTGTACAAAGATTGGAGGTACAACTTGAAGCAAGAATTCGAGCTATTAAAGGAAGAGGGTGTTGATGACCTATATGCTCATCCGCCCCGAGGAGTGAGTTTGGATGATTGGAAGCATTTGATCGATGTGGCATGGCAAGATGCATCTCACCAGGTAAAATACTAATGCATCATACGTAGTCCTGTTCCAAATGTGATATAGCCAATATTTAACAAAAAATTGTTTATGTACTTATTTTTTGTAGAAACGGTCAAAAGCTGGAAAGAGTAACAGAAGTCAGTTGCCATACAATCATACTGGTGGATCTCGCTCATTTCCTATAATGATGGCTGCTATTGTGAGATTGATGTTATTTAAAAATAACTTCATTATTTTTGTTTTGTTATGAATAATATGTTGTGATTTTTTTAGTTGTTATTTGAAATCAACAGGTAGCAAAAAATGTGGATTTGGATTTTCCTGTTTATGAGGATGTACCATACGCCCAAGAAGATTTAATGACTGGATTCATCCCAAATGCGGTGAGCTGCATGTAAGTATGAAACAATGAATTAATTGTATTTAATATGACTTAGTACCCAAAAATATATATCTTATTATGCATTTTTGTCTTCTTTATTGCAATGACAGCAAAAGATGGTCAATCTACAAACGGCTGCCATTGAGTCAGGGATGCCATTGACGCAGGAGGAGCTTTCAAGGCAAGTGCTTGGCGAGAAGAAAAAGTACTTGCTTGGATTTGGGATCGGCCCACAACCGTCCACCATAGCTGCATCACGAGCACGTGATAAGGATATGGAGGCAATGAGAACTGAGATGGAGGCACTTCGTGTGGAGCAACAAAGAGATCGTGAAGAGTTGATGAGAGAGCGAGAGGAGCGCGAGAAATATTACAATGATATGTTGAAAGAGTGAGAGGAGCGCGAGAGATGTTACAATGAGATATTGCAACAGCGGGCGCAAGGACAAAAAGATCGGGAGGAGACAGATAAAAAGGTTGATCATCTGAATAATGTAGTCGCCAAACTCACACAACTCTTGGGGATGTAAGGTGGTCGAATGACGTTTACTATTTGGTAAGTACAATTTTATTAATGTTTAAAATAATTTGTTAAAATTTGTTAGATTTAACAATGAACTAGTCAATTGACTTGTAGGGACAGACGATGTGTGAATAGGGCATGTAGGTCACTTGAACCCACACCATAATAATAATACTTGGGGCGGATAACACATGTAAGCATGCCAGGTCACGACCTTTTATATGAAAAAATATTTGATGTCCAAATTAAAAATCTTTGTTGACAGTGTTGTGTTTGGTTTGCCTCAATGAAATATTGTAATAGATTTTCCCCTTGTGAATGCACCCATTGTTCCTATTTTAAGTACTTGCAGGGCTAATGTCATGCATTCTTGTCTCTCTTGCAAATGCACCCTATATTCCTATTTTTAGTATTTGTGTAGACTATAGTGGATTAATACTCTATTGCTAGAAGAGGTTATCAATATTTGCGCTATTTCCGAATCTTTTTCCTCAATGGTACTTTCTCTTGGTGAGAGGGTAATACAAATAAGGTGCTTGGATATTCATGTTTGTGATAAGAAAAGACAAACTTGTCTTTACACTTACAAAGTTTGGCTTGGTTTCTGAGCCAAGGACAGTTCAAGCTTAAAGAAAAGTTCAAATTTGGACGTGAAAT
The DNA here is from genome assembly GCA_025200525.1 of Camellia lanceoleosa. NCBI lineage: Eukaryota > Viridiplantae > Streptophyta > Magnoliopsida > Ericales > Theaceae > Camellia > Camellia lanceoleosa. Next base: position 36,950 of record JANUSC010000737.1, on the reverse strand, counting down.
TGCATGCATCAATGAGAACTGAGATTTGTATAGGCTAAACTTGAGCATGATATTGGATTGAGTACTGGATGTGTTCCTAGTACAAAATAGGGCTTTTTTTTATTATTTATAAACAAAATAGGCCTCGTGTCCAATGGCCGCTCAACCTAATTGATTGGCAAAAATGTTAGAAAATTTCACGATAACATAAGGTAGACAATAAATTTACGCCTTCAATCTTTTTAATTTCCTTCTAATATATGTGTGTAGAATTTTATTTCCTTTATCCAAAGGTCGGTCCAACCTTTGTGGGGTGCTACTCGAGTATACTGTGTATACAATATATTACCCTTTGGCATTTTTTGCACAAAGTAGTTACCCTAAAACTTGCATATTCACTGTTGATAGCCTGAGCTTTTACTGTTCACATCTGGATCCTATCTCCTGACCTAGAGAAAAGGAAAATAATTAAGAAGTGAAAGTACTTAAATCTAAACTTCTGTAGTATTTATTGAATCTTACCCAAGCAAAAATTACTATGACCTCATATAAGAAATAGGTAAAAAATGACTGTATCGTACGTGTCAAGATAGATATTAAAGGTTAAAGCGTTTCACTGATACTCCTTTTGAAGTCCATATTTTTTATATAATGTGTTCAGATTTGCTTGAATTTACAGTTTCTATATGTTCAGCAATGAAGATGTTACGATTGGTGCATGGATGCTTGCAATCAATGTCAACCATGAGGACAACCGACAACTTTGTGAACCAGAATGTACTCCATCATCTATTGCTGTTTGGGATATTCCAAAGTGTTCAGGTTGGTAATTAACTAATTATTCTCATGGTTTGGATGCATGTTCTCTTAGAAACAACCTCCATATGTTGAAATCTAATAAAATCCCACCTTGGAGAAAGAGGAAAAATAAAGGAAATAATTTATCAAGAATTTTAACAAGGCCCTTCAAAACCCACTAATTGACTCAAAGAAGTTAGAAAGGATAAAAAGTTGATGTGGCATGGGAGATAGACATTCTCAGACATGAAACTGCTTTTGTTATGTCATGCATTGCCCTTAATATGTAATTAGGATTTTATTTTTTATTTTTTGCATTTAATTGGGTTTTGTGGTTGTTTTCCTTTGAATGGATGTCATATTGAAACAAAAGCTATTTGTGCAAAGAATTGATTTTAAAGAATGTTATTCTTATGCATAGAAGTTATATACATCTATACTTTGTTGAGTTACCAATTTTCCCAAAAGCCATTATGAATGAACAAAATTTAGAATCGGTCCTTTGAACATTATGAATGAACAAAATTTAAAGACATTCTTATCACATCAAGTTTATAACCTTAATGTGATATTAATATTATACTTGTCTCCTTATGTGTCCTGCTTGATTTCAAGTAGACCACCACCAAATTTTGGTCCACTTAGGGATGATTTAAAATTCGATCTCATGTAGTATTGTTTTATTTTGATTTGTCATTTATCCGCTTAGTAAGCTTGTTAATATTATTAAGGTCCCACTAAATCTACATGCATTCTCGATTATGTTATCATTTTTAATTGGCTAGGTTGAGGATATTTCCGAATTTGGTTCATTATCGTATGTAGATGTAAATTGTAAAGTGGTTCATCAAATAAGGAACCGCTGCTTGAGTGTGCAATCGATCATACTTTGATTTATTTACAAGTCCAGCAAAGGGTTTATGTCATTATAATTGAGGATTATGGTGCAGGTGGTTGGGAAGTGGTTGTAGTGTGGTAGTTTTGAACTTGGGGTGTGATGTTGTGGCAATGATGGTTGTTGAGATGGTAACGTATTAGTACCGGATCTCGGAGTGTATTGATGCATATTAGTTGTTAATTGAATCCAACCGCTTTTGAATTTGGTTTCATGGGATTGAACCCTGTGTCACCCCCGTCCCAAGTGCAGTGTTCACCTATATTCAAAATGCGCTTTGAGGTACCATTTGAGTTATGAACTTATGATATCATTTTGGTTTGATTTAGACCATAATCTAGCAGTTGAATTTGGTTTATAAGGTATACATAACATTATTCTTCATTTTTAAGCATTGTAAATACAAGAGCCATTTCTTTAGTGTAAAGTGTAAGTATGGCTTGATGACCAAAGATGAACCAATCATCATCCTTAGTGTAAGTATATTTCTAGTGGGGGAGTTCCCTACGAATTATTTAGTTGTCAAATTCTTACAAATAAATTTATGAAATTAGGTCAGGTTAGTCCCTGGCTTTAAATCCTCCTGGAGTGTATCATTTTCTTGATGTAATCAGAGTTGTATGTATATATTTTTTTATAATTTTAAATTTGGCAAAATGTAGTCAATACTAATGATTAATTTTTTGTTTTACAGATGGTTTTTGGCGTGGAATTGCAGTGAACAATTTTTTTGTTACAAGTACGAAACACATTGTTTTTAGTCTAAAAATTAGCATTAGTTCGTACATATTAGTTTTATGGCGTGGTACAGGAGATTGAATTTGACGTCGTACAGATTAATTTTTGATGTGGTACAAATTACTTTTTCACATGGTACAGATTACTTTTTTGGCATGGTACAGATTACCTTTTGGCGTAGTTCAAATTAGTTTTTGGTGGTACAGATTAACAATTGGATATTAATTTTGTTTAATCCTATGTTATGTATGGAATTATATTTTTTAGATTGGATTATATTTGGTTTGTGTAGAATTTCTATTGGAAATATTAATTTGATGTTAAATATGATTTTTTTTTATGGTTGAAAGTAAAATGTATGCATGTTGTGGAATGGTTGCTAATTTTATCAGTATATGGATAATTTTATATATATACAGGTTACAAATTGTACTAATAATGGAATAAATGCAGGTGGTTGAGAAAGTAATTAAAAAATTATAAAATTTTTACTTACTAAATATTTTGGTAGCCAAAAATGCAAGCAAAGATTTTTATGAGTAAATATTTAGTAGTAAAAGAAATAAAAACTTTTAGCCACCAAATAGTTAGTAGCTAAAATAAATGAAGATGAGGGAAGAAATTTTTGTCGATTAAAGATTTTAGTCACGAAAAGAACATCATTGCTTTATTTAATCAAAATATTTGGTCATAAAATACTATGAAAAGAAAATATCTAATATTTTGGCGACTAAAATGTTTCGTCGTGAAAACTAATAACGACTAAACTATTTGGTCACTAAACATATTATTATTAGTGACTAAAATTTTTAGTCGGTAAATGTATTATTATTAGTGACTAAAATGTTTTAGTGACTAAATATTTTAGTCGTTGAAAGAGAATTTTATTTTGATTTAATTACTTTTGACGACTAAATATTTGGTCGGCAAAACGTCATGTTTGGCCAATTAAATGTTTTAGCTTAATTACATATTTTAGTTGTCAAACACAATTTCATTTTGATTTAATTACTTTTGGCGATTAAATATTTGGTCGCCAGATAGTTAGTTTTGGCGATTAAAATGTTTTAGCGATTAAATATTTTAGTCGCTAAAAGAGAATTTCATTTTGATTAAATTACTTTTGGTGACTAAATATTTGGTCGGCAAAATGTTATGTTTGGCCACAAAATGTTTTTTAGCGATTACATATTGTAGTCATGAAAGAGAAATTCATTTTATTTAATTACTTTTGGCATTACTAAATATTTGGTCGCCAGATAGTTAGTTTTGGCGATTAAAATGTTTTAGCGACTAAATATTTTAGTCGCTAAAAGAGAATTTCATTTTGATTTAATTACTTTTGGCGATTAAATATTTGGTCGCTAAAACGTTATGTTTGGCACTAAGTCTGCTTTTAGTAGCCAAACATAAGATAATTAGCTTATCAACGTTATATTAGTCGCCATGACTATTGCCGATCAGGCTTTGGCATCAACAGTATGCATTTAATAAATTTAGTCGCCATTGACTTTTGCTGACTAAAAAATAACCTTTGGCGACTAAAAATTTGGTCGCCAAAAGTGTAATTTCTTGTAATGGGGAATGGGGAATGGGAAAAATAATTATAGGGAAATAGGAATGGGAATTAATATCCACTTCATTAACTCCCATTGTCATCGCTAGTGAAAACATATGGAGAAATTATTTTTCAATGGACCTAAAAAAAAAAAAAACATATGGGGAAATTATTGGGTACCCATCCCCACCCCATCCCCAGTGAAGATTTAAAGAATATCACTTACCCTATCCGACGGATAAGAAAAAAGTGGGAAAACTTATGTATTTGGGTTAGGTCTCTATGGATATTCACAGGATAAGTTATCCATTGCCATCCCTAGTAACTTTACGCCTTCATTTCATAGACCAAATTTCAAGTTCAATTTTGGGTAAAATGCACTTTTTCCCTTAATTAGAAAGACAATACTTACCAAGGGCAACAATAATAGCTCAAACTTAAAAATAAATAAACTAGATACAATTTACATAACGGAGAAGAAATAAAAACTATAAAAATATATCAAATTTCTATCTATATGAGTTAAACCCACAATTTTACATTAAAAAGGGTGCTATACAATCATATAAGGCCTTGGTTTATATAATTAAAGTCATGCCTATGTGTATTATATTTAAAAATTGGGTTAATTACACTTTTCACAATCGCTTAATTCAAATTTCAATTTAAATAATTTAATTTCTATACTTTAAGTTTAGTTTCAATTTAAGATTAAAATTAACAATTTTTAGACAGCTGTCACTTTAAATCTAGTTTTAATTTGGTCATTCTATCTAAATTTGAGGTTAACATTAACAATTTTGGGAAACTTATCGATTTTTTAAAGTGTACAAATAAACAAAAATTTAAATGAAATGATCTAATTGAAACTAAACTTAAAGTTTAGAGATTAAAATGCTTAAATTGAAATTATAAGAACTAACGTGAAATTTGGATTAAACTGCAAGGGTAAAAAGTGTAATTAACTCTTAAAAACTAGTGAAACTTACTATGACACGTAAGATATTACATAAAGACTGAAGTTAGTAATATAGTTAATTACACCAAGACTTTTTCAAGTACTTGTGAATATTAACTTACCCCTCTCATCTATGAACTCATATATTTTGATTTCTTAAATTATAAAAATATATCAGTTTTATTTCCTCTAAACCACTTTCAAAATAAGTATATTTGTATGATTTTTATAGTTGAGGGGGGTTAGCATGAATGAATTCATAGAAGTGTTGGATATCAACCCATTGTAAGTGTAACGCCCTCAAATATGCCATAAATCATCCATTCATTATAACTATTAACATGATAGAAAAGTTACATTTCATTCATCAGAGTCTTCAATACAAAAGATATTACATGTTAACAACAAAATAAATGTCTTATGGCTTACAACTTTACAAGTCATTACTTGGTTACAACAAAAGAAGAGTTCTAACTCCTTTACATATAAGCCCTCGGCTTGAATTTACATTTAATACAAAATAAAAACAACAAAATGGATCCTTCAACTCCTAAACCTCCCAAGCTAAGACCTTGGAGGCGGCATATCACCGCATTCTAAAAATGGTATCCCAAGTAGGGTGAACCAATGCCTAGTAGAGATATGCTAAACAAAGATATGAGAATTAATTAAAACATTAGCATCCGATAAATGTTTAACACTTGAACACCAACTTACACTCATTCCATAACCAATCAACATTTACATCCATATATCAATTCACTTCCATTTATTTATCCAAATCAATTCATTAACATGGTTCATTTTATCCAAACAATTCAAAATGAGACTATAACTCAACTTATCAACACTTCAAACATCAATATCATTCAAATGTATATAAAATTTCGACTTTCACCCTAGACACTCCTATTAACTTAATTATCAATGGAGTCCATCCCCTATCTCCTCCCAAACAATGGAGTACATCCCATTTCTTCTTCCAAACAATGGAGTACATCCCATTTCTCCTCCCAAACAATAATACATATGCAATGTATTTAAACACGTTATCGTGATACAATGACCAATTAAATCACATATTCAATGTGTTAATCCAACCGTCATATTCAATGACATAATCCAATTGATTAGTTTCAATTTACCTAATCATCATGCAATTTCTACAACAATCATGGATATCCTCCACCGATAACCCAAAATAGTTATTTGTAGACAGAAAAATAAATCTATCAAACAGATAATTTATTAACTTTTCTATAGGTGAGTGATTTATCAATCCATCTACACCATTTAATCATAATTTCCTCCAATTTCATAATTCCCAAACCAATTTCATATTTATACAAAAGAATTTATTTAATTCCAATTAGGGCAAATCTTCCCCTTTTCAAACATCAAACCCCAAGACTCAATTTCATCAATTATACACAAGTGAGCCCAAACTCAAGACCTCACATACACAATGGAGCCCAAAACTTGAAAACCCCTCTTTCACAATTTCAACTTAAAACCCTAACTTCACCCAAACTTCCCAAATCCCAACATTTATACAAAATGGCTAATATTTATGTCAAAACTCATATTAAAGAGTAGATTATCCCTACCTCAAATGGAGAAGCTCAAAGGAGAAGAAGAGTGAAGCCCAAGATGCTCCAAATCCCACATTTTTCGGATCATAAGGAAGCCCACGTAACACTCTACCCTTTTTACAAAGAAAGTAGGGTAGAAAAACTCTAAATCAAGAGTATTTGTAGAGAGAAGGGGTATTTTAGAGAGAGAGGCAGCTGGATTAGGGTTTTGAGTGAAAAAGAAATTAAAAGGTGATATAAAATCACGCTGCTGCGAACTGATATATGTGAGGCTCGCTCGAGTAAAACAGTTGTCACTCGAGCGACCAAACACAACAAATACCTCACTTGAGCGCAAGAAGTGTCACTCGAGCGCACAATGCAAAGTTTCAGGTCTGCCACCAACGCAGACGCATGTTCGAGCTCAAGAATGCTTGCTCGAGCGAAGGAACACATAACACAAGGCTTGTTCGAGCGTAAGAAGCGTCGCTCCAGCAAAGAATACCAACCTTCATGTTCATCAGAATAACCTCACCATCGCATCAATGGCCACCGACATCGTTAAACCGAGATCGATTATGATTGATAATCAAGTAATCAAACACCGAATCGATCGATCAAATCAAACCGATTGATTGAGTATATGTTAGTTAAATTGCATTTTATCTGTTTGCTTGCCAAATTATCTGTTCATGTCTTTGTGTTTAAATTGCTAATTGAAGGCCTTATCGGCGCTCAACCTAAATCGATTAGTGTTTTATGATCGTCATAATTTATGTGATTTTATGGTGTAATTATCTGAAAATTGATTTGGTATGATTAAATTAGAGTAAACTAAGCCAAATTAATAGAGTTGGACTTATTTACCATTAGACCATTGAGTGGACCACTACCTAATATCTTTTGAAGCCTTATTACATTAGAAACAACACAATCCATCAGCCATTCTCCTTGTTATTGCCGACCATAGAGAGAGAGAAACTAGAAGAGGTTTGATTTTATCTCACATTGCTTGGAGATTTGGAGAATTAAAGTATAAATTGCTATTTTGAGCTTCTAGTCTTGCATTGAAGATCTAAGGTAGAGTAACTATCCCTTTTGTTCATGAATTTAAGTGATTCTTGCATGGTCTAGAGCATAGTTAAAGTCTAGAGCCAACTTATGGCTCAAATTCTTGTGTTGAAGCTTAATTGTTGCATGCATGTCTATATATTGAAGTTTTGAGGTTGTAGTTCATAATTCCTCACATGCATGTCCATGTTTTAGAATACTCCATGATTTCATCTTGTTCTTGAAGATCTGAGCTCATTTGAGCAAGTATTGAAGCTTTAAAATGGTTTAAATTCATGCATGTTTGCATGTTCATCTTGTTCATGAAAAATTGGGTTGAAATTGGATTTAATTAACTCACCCTTGGGCTTTGATTTCTCAAATTGAGCTTTGAAACTTGTTGTATATTGAGTTTAGATGTGTTTTCCAGGAATTGGGCCCAAGAGGTCGAGTTTTGAGCTAAGGAATGCTTGGTTTGAGCTTGGGAGGCAAATCTGGAAATTCCAGAATTTGGCTTCTTCGCTTGAGTGAAGGATTCCACGCTCGAGCGACCATCGTTTATTTTGAGCTCCGCTCGAGCGAAGGAATTGTGACTCGAGCGTAAATTGCAAGCTCTTAGATTCTTGGTGCACGCAGACGTATGCTCGAGCGAGAGGACCTACGCTCGAGCGAGGACTGTGTCTTACGCTCGAGCGGGCGTCGAGCGAGCATCGAGTAGAGATTTCCAACATCCAGCACTTTTTGAATTTTTACAGACCGCTCGAGCGAGGAAGTCCACGCTCAAGCGACCCCACTGTTTTGACAAGCTCGCTCAAGCAAAGAAAGCCATGCTCAAGCGAGACCCCTGTTTTCTGAAAATTCTGAAAAATGCTTTTAAAGTGCATCTTTGCATCCTCATCCCATCCTAGGCATTCTTAGGCCTACTTTTAGACATCTTAATGAGGATATAGAAGTAGAACCACACCGAGGCAAATTAGGGATTAAGTTATCATCTTTCCCAACTGCAAATTTTAGTGTGTGTTTAATCAGAACCGTAGGGTTGGCTTTCGAGGAGACGCCTAGCTATCGTAGTCCGTAACTCGTGAGTAACAATTGTATAAAGATATGTTCAATCGTGAATATTTCGATCGCTTAATCAATCGCTTCAATCAAATTGTTAATTGAATGAATGTATGTCCTATATTCTCGAATCAGACAGGGCATCTTAGCAACTACCGCTATCGATCACATTACAGAGATCTTCGCTTCCCTTTGTTGGAACCACTCATCACATCGATTGATGGCCATCATTTACTGTTCGGTCTTTAAGACCTACTGTTTACTATACTGCTATGCTAACGGATGTACCACATATGACTATCATGACTGAATGACTGATATACTAAATCAATTGACTGTTTTCAATACCGAAAGGACATTCATTCTTAACCTCTTTACGCATTATGTTATTCACTGGGCTTTAGCTCGCTGCTCATATATATATGTAGGTGTACAGGCACCAGCCCGTGGCTAAAAGCGTCAGGGTAAACTCCAGTTTTGTCAAGCCAACCTATGTGTCTCACTGCGAGGTTCCGAGTCTATCAAGCTTTGGCTTAGGGGTGTTTTAAGTCCCCGTCTGTCTCTGTATCTATTTTGTAATAATTGTACAATCGTACTATACCGCTTAATAGGATTAGGTCCTCGCTTGAATGATTGTATATAATATACATACTGCTTTGTCATCGATCAGATATATGTATGAAAAGTCTTTTGCATACAGATCGTCACACCATCGACATTGTTTATTTATCAGATATTTCGCCAACCCCTCAGACTTTGTTTTATCGTTTTCATATAAGGTGCCTTAGGTAATCTCTGACATCGCCGTTACGGTGCTAAACCCATAGGGGCGAGTTTGGGCTATGACATCTACACAGAGACGCAGACGTACGTTCGAGCGCAACAATGCTCGCTTGAGCGAAGAAGTAAATACCCAAGGCTCGCTCTAGCTCAAAAAGCCTCGCTCGAGCGAAGAAGCCAAATCCTGGGTAGCAACCGTTTGTTCCAACTCACAACCAACATGTTCCAAACTTACCCAACACATCCCACAACTCAAATACAAAGAATAGAGGATGGAAAATAAGATATAGACAACAACATACAACCACTAACCCAAGTCCTAACACAATAAAGGTCTGGTAAAACCTGGATCACTATAGTAAGGGAGGCAGCCACATGGTAAGGGTGGCACCAACCCACTATCCATATGGTGGGGTAGCACACAACTCACTAAAGGTATGAAAAATAGCTGGCCATGTGCAGGGCCACCCAACCTCTCCACCTTTTCTTAAGTGTACAAATAGATATGGTGAAGAGAGAGCAAGATATACATGCATGTGAGAGCAATACATGTGAAGAATAAAGGTATACTCAGGTTATCAGAGTAAGAGAGAGTAAGCTATATAAAGAGAGAGTGTGAGTTGAGTGTGTAATCCTTCTCTTGTTAATATATAGTGTTATCGCTCTCGTGGATGTAGGCTGGATTGCCGAACCACGTTAAAACTTTTGTGTTATTGCTTGTTTATGTTCCTGGTGTGCCCCCCGATCCCAACAAGTGGTATCAGAACTCGGGAGGTGAAAAATCAAATTTTTTTCCAAAAGTGCCCAGATTTCGAAGTGACTGAAATCCACTTTCGAGCATACCAGGAGGAAGCCCTAAAGGAGAGGAGTCCGAAACTGCAAACCACAATTCCAGAGGACCCCACACGCACCATTACGCACCACTAGAAGAAAGTGCGTGAAGAACACGCGTCCCACGCGCCCCACAAGCCGGTGAGAGGAAAAAGACGAGTGGAGACGCAGGTGCTCGACATCATCCTGACGCCATCTTGAGCCGAGTTGAGCCAAGAAGTCAGCCAAGCAAAGCCAAGCAGCCAAGCCGAGATTGAGCTGCTGACCGGCCACGACTGTGCCGAAGTCGGCCGAGCCACCAAGCCGCAATCGGAGCCGCTGACAAGGCCGAAATACGCTGACTATGCCGCCAAGTACCGCCGAGCCGCTTAACGCCACCTAACGCCAAATTAACCAGAGGAATTATTTGGTGCTTCTCAGCCGCACCAGATTCTACAGATCTAAACCGTCCAAACTATTTTGGCTTGATCTGAGTCATTCGGAGTCCATTTCTGAGGATCCAATAATACTTTCCAACTATTTGGAGTATTCCGGACACATCCTTACAGTTAGATTTTTTAATCGGAGTTTCAGAAAAAGAAAAAGATCAAAATGGCAGGAAAAGGTGCAAGTTTCATGATAAAGCCTTTTAATGGTAATAATGACTTTACCTTGTGGCAGCAAAGGGTGAAAAATATTCTAACACGAGAGGGCTTGGTAAAAGCTCTTCACAAAAAGTCCAACAAATCGACAAACATACAGGATGACAAGTGGAAGGAGTTGAGAGAACTGGCAAACAGCACGATCCAGTTATATCTCGGGAACAACACACTCTGAGAAGTCATCAATGAAAAAGATCCGGCAGAGCTATGGGCAAAGTTAGAAATGAGGTACAAGTCAAGTCTTTGACAAATCGGTTATCTTTGAAGAAGGAGCTGTACACACTTCAAATGCCAGAAGAAGCGAACTTTACAGAACATCTGAATGAGTTTAACAGGTTCACAATGGAGTTGGATACTATTGGGGTGAAGACCGATGAGAAAGATAAGGCTATTATCTTGCTGGTCTCCTTACCTTCATCATATAAGCATCTCAGGACTACTCTATTGTACAGGAAGGATACTCTTGGATTGGATAAGGTGGTTGCAACGCTTATTTCTCATGAGGCGATGAAGAAAAAGAAAAGTAGCAAGCACCTAGAAGGAAATACCTTGGTTGCATTAGAAAATGAGCAAGGTAGAGGCAGGTCCAATGATAGACGGGGTAGATACAAATCAAGAGGGCATTTGCAATCAAGGCCAGGCTATAGGAGAAAGTGCTATTACTGTAATCAGGAAGATCACCTCATCAAAGACTGTGCAAAGCTCAAGAAGGACAAGGCAAACAAAGAACAGGCGAGCTCATCAAATGTCGCTGTTATAATGGATGTTGAAGATGAGTATGCACTCACAGTTTCATCGAGTATGATGAAACCTGATTGGATTTTAGATTCCGAAAGTACATACCATATATGCATGGACAAAAAACTTTTTTCCACCTACCAAGCGAAAGACTGAGGTATTGTTCGTGTGGCTAACAACACTGTAAGTAAGATTGTTGGCATGGGAACAGTACAGCTCCAAATGGAAGATGGAAAAATTTTCATGTTGGATGGAGTCCGACACGTGCCAAGACTGAAGAAGAATCTAATTTCCTTAAGTATGCTAGACTTGAAGGGTTATAGCTTCTCATCTAGTAAAGGAAATCTCAAAGTTATCCATGGAGATACGGTGATGCTACATGGACGACTAGAGGAGAATCTGTACAGACTTGTTGAAGAGGTTGTGACAGAAGGAGCTACTGTCACTTACCGGGCAATAAGTACAAGACACGTACCAAAAAAACATAAGGCTCAGCAGACATGGCAACCAAAGTGTACAAGAACGCATGGAGGCAGTTCAAAGGTGCACAAAATGGAGCCATAGCAACCCATTTTAAAGAAAGCTCAAAATAAAGAGACCAAGACAACAAAGCATGTCCCAGGGAAGAAAAGAGTTTCTTTTGCTCCTGAATTAGATACATATTGCGATCTCTCCAAGACTGCATGGAAGGGAGAGATGCAATCACAAAGAATTGCAAAGTAAGCTTTGCATGGAACCCCAGTGAGAGGGTGCAGGGCACTCCAAGCAAGGGGTGCTATGGTGGATCACCTCACATGGGTTGAGGGGGTGATTTGTTGGATATCAATCCATTGAAAGAGTGGCAGCCACATGGTAAGGATGGCACCAACCCACTATCCACATGGTGGGGTAGCACCCAACTCACTAAAGGTGTGAAGAATAGCTGGCCATGTGCAAAGCCAACTAACCTCTCCACATTCTCTTAAGTGTATAAATAGACATGATGAAGAGAGAGCAAGATACACATAGACAGGAGAGCAATACATGTGAAGAGCAATGTATACTCTATGTTATCAGAGTAAAAGAGAGTAAGCTATATAGAGAGTGTGAGTCGAGTGTATAATCCTCCTCTTGTTAATATATAGTATTATCGCTCCCGTGACGCAGTCAATTGCCAACCACGTTAAAACTCTTGTATTATTGTTTATTTGTGTTCGGTGTGCCTTGATTTTCAACAAGAAGAGGGTTAAGATGATATTCATAAATAATGGACAGGTCTTAGTGAAAGACTCCAATAATATATTACAACTCTTTTTCTTACATTTGTCAAGCATATTGTCCAATTTCCATAAATGTTGAGAAGCCGTACTTGACCTGCAAGAAATGAAAACGCTGTGTCTTCCAACTAATAATACACAACAATGAAGAGACCCCTAATACAACTAATAAATGATTGTGAATTCTGTGATAAGTTTTTGGTCGACAAAAGCAACACATATGCATCTATATGACTTCCAACCAACGTATTAAATAAGTCTTCATCATATGGCCCAATTGAACCATTGTACAATGAACTTTCAAATTAAGGAAACTTTTGAACTACTTCAATACAAATAACAAAACTTACATAAATAAAAATAAATAATTGCTTGTACCATTTCTTTCTCCTGTATTCATGCATTGGACAAAAAAATTTAACTCATAAAAATGGCCTAACTGGTCTAAAGAGTCTGCGTCTCCAAGGCTTCGATATTTTTAGAGCTCAAAGCAGGGCAACTCTACACATTGTTATTGAACACCTTGAATTTTTTTTTTAATTGTAAATATATATATATATATATATGCAATTCAGTCTAAAATTTTATATTGAATATTCTAACCCACTTTCTTGAACACCCACCATAGTTGAACACCCAACCAGTCCACTTTCTTGAACGCTCAACTCAACCCAACCCAACCAATCCAATTCATAATCCTTTAATCAATATATATGATTTGTAACACATGGTACGTTTTGGAGTTTTGCTTTTTCAGTCTGTGCAAAGTTCCTTGTTGACAAAATTGTGTGATTTTGCAATTCTCAACAAGTGTATCACCTAAATGTGTTAATGTTGATCAACAGTTTTATTTCAATTTGAATTAAAGGAGTTTTTCTCTTCTTTTTATTTTTATTTGTTATCATGCTAGCAATAAAAATAAAATATATTTATGTAAATTTTTGTATCTACATTTTATTTTTTGAAACAATGATATTAATATATTAGAACTTTATTTCATTTATTTGTTTGTTTGTTTGTGATTTGAAAAGTCTAAAAAAATTAAATTTTTGAGTGTCTACCTTAAAAAAAATTTATGGAGTACTCACTCACTGTGAACATCCTAAAAAAAAATTCCTGGAATCGCTACTAGCTCAAAGTGAACTTCTGTTATGGGGCCTTTCTTACATTTAAAATATATATATTTTGATCAAAAGATTATATATTTATTTATTTTATTTTTTTTGACAATATTTATAAAAAGATTATTTCCATATATAACTAGTAAAATTTATTTAAATATATAACAAGGTTTACGATAAAAAAAAATTATCAAATAATCCGAGCTTAAGCACTAAATAAAAAATGAATAAATTGTAATAAAATATCACTTGAACATCATTATTTTTACATTTTTACCTACAAAATTGTTAATTAGGCTTGCATAATCCAACTTATCAACTAAATTATTTTCAATGGATAAATTGCTAATTTATTAATCTTTTTTGTGACATAGTTGACCAAAGGTAATCTATAACTGGTATAATTATTTGTATTATATACACAATTCAAAAAAATTAAGTCAATTCGATTATGTAGTATTTTTATTTTGTTGTGTTAATGGTTTATTTTCAAAATTTATTTTCCATTTATTTTTAAAAACAAATGTATAAAATGAAAATATTACAATTATCGTGAAAAAAAATTCTAAACAACTGAAACTAATTTTTTGTGGTTACAAAAATTTAGTAAATTTCATAAATTATTTAATATATTCGTTTTCGAAAAAAATTGAAATCACTGTAAAACAATCTTAAGGTTTGAATGAATAGTCCAATGCTACATCTTCTAGTCAAGTTGAACGAGTCACGGTCTATTTTAATTGAAAAGAATTTTTCCGTGCTCCAACGTCTGAAATGTCTCAACAAGAGCATGTACATAGAAGAGACTAACATCATATATATTGGATTGGTTTGGAAAGTGGATTGATTTTTTGATTTTTTGACTTTTTTGACTATTTTAGTATGGGCTAAAAAACTTTTTGGGAATGGCTTTTTGACTTTTTAGATTTTTTGACTTTTTTTTTTAGAGAAGAATATAATAATTTTGGATTGGATGTGATGTTTTGTTTGTTGTCGTTAAAATAACCTATTTTATCTTTTGTAACTAAAATAGCCAAAAAAACCCACAAAACCACTTCCCAAACGGTGCCATTGTAGCATTACTCATATAGTAATTAACTATTCAAACTGTTAATGTATAATATTAATGTATCATATTAATATTAATATATCATATTCAATGTATAGAATGGCTTATAGCTAGATAGGTAGATTAGGTTTTCCCTCTCAGTAATGCTATGTAGCTCGAATCTGCCCTTCTCTCGAATCCTCAAATCAAAATGACGCCGTTTTGATTTTTTTTTTTTTTCAGAAGAAGAAAATAAAAAAAAAAGAAGGAAAAAGAAGAAGAAGAAGAAGAAGAGAAGGAAGAAAAAGAACTAGAGGGGCCAACATCAACCGGGAAGAAGAGAATGAAGAAGAAGAAAAAGAAGAAAACTGGAGGGGCCAACATGTCACGACCCAAACCCGGCCCTATGGGTTTAGCATCAGAATCGCCAGAATCCGATTACCAAAGGCCTACGTAATAAAGAATACACCAACATAGTATGTGGCCCGGGCGGAAGCCAATACAGTAAATAACTAGTGTCCATTGAACTGTGAAAATCTGTATGTCAAAAACATTTTTATGCATTCATACGGTTCAACACAACACGTTCTATACAATCATATACACAACAAGACGGATTGAATCCTCGATAACAAAGCAAGAAATACCTATACAAAAGTACAATACAAGAAGGAGACCGATAGGGGACACAAAAACACCCCAAGCCATAACATGGCAACTCTAACCTCGCAGGAGGCGATAGGTGCTTGACAAAATCGGGGACCAATCACACGCCCTAGCTCCTGGCCTGTCAAAAACCTACATATATATATATAAAGGAGCTAAAGCCCAAAGTGAATAACATACAGGTAAAGAGGTTATGAATGAATGTCCTCACGGTAATGAAATCAATTCATTATACAAGATTTCAATCTTTCAAGATTTCACCAATCGCTGTTTCAATCAATCACCATATGTGGTACATCCATTAGCCTATAAACAAGAGGGTCCAGAAGGACCGGCCTTAACTGCATCCAATAATAATGATGGCCATCAATCAAGAAATAGTATGGTTCCTCAAGGAAACCGACAGAGCTCAGAATACCAATAACAAAGGTGCTAAGGATGCCACAATACAGCTTAAATACAGACATACATTCATTCCATAAACAATATCACTCAATAAACAGCTTAGTTCAAGATTCAAAATATAACCATTTGAACATATCTTTACACAACTGCTACTCACAGAGATTGGGCTAATAGCAGCCTAGAGCGCATCCCGAGAGCCAACCCTAAACAGCTAACAAATAGAACACACACTAAGTTCACAATGGAAGGATATAATTTAAATCCCTAAATTTCTGTGGTTCTACGCCTAAATCCTCATTAAGATGCCTTAAACTAGGCCTAAGAATGCCTAGGATGGGATGAGGATGCAAAAATGTGCACGTAACCGCCTTACTTTCAAAACACAGGCCTCCGCCGAAGGCCGACTTCCGCCGAGACCAAACCAACAAAGGTCCCCGCCGAAGGCCAACTTCCCGCCGAACGGACGATGACGACAAGCAAGATGTCGATGCGCGATTTCGCTGAGCGGAAACTCTCCGCCGAGCGGATCAGAAACAATGCTAAGAAATGCCGAGATGAATTTCGCCGAGCGGAACTTCGCCGAGCGACCTCAAAATCTGGAAAACCAACTGTTTCGAAGTTCGAAACTCAAGTTTGGGATACCAAAATCGATCCTCTTGGGCCCATTTTCTGGAAAACTCTTTTAAACACATAGAATAACAAGTTGTAAAGCTCAATTTAAGAAATCAAAGCCCAAGGGTGTTTCAATTAAACTCAATTTCAAGAACACTTTCAAAACATGACATGCATGATCTTTAAACAATTCCAAGCTTCCAAACTAGCTCAAATGAGCTCCAATCTTTCAAAACAAAGTGAAAACATGGACTAATATGTGAACATGAGCTTGCATGTGACAATAAGCCAAGAATTCAACTCCAAACTCAACGATATTAACATGCATGCAAGAATTATGCTACAATCCAACATTCTTGAGCTTAAAACATGGTTTGATTCTACAATGGAGCCTAGAACATGCAAGGTGAGGTTCAAGACAACAAGAAGACAATGAGTTCCTTACCTAGAGTTCCAATTACAAGGTGAGGAGGTTAAATTAGCAAGTATACTTCAAGTCTCCTAGCAATTCTCAACAATGGCAAGATGAGCTCAAGTCTACTCCTTCTCTCACTCTATAATTCGGTGGGGACTGAGAAAAAGGCTGAGGAGAAGCTTGTTCAACATGTAAGAAGGTCTAGACTAATAATAAACAAATGGGCCACTAGCTATGGCAATGTGGTAATTAAGTCAATCTAGACAATTAACTCTTTTTAATCCATTTAATCATTCCTAATCAATTTTCGGATAAATATATCATTAAATCACAAATATTCTACTGAGTCTAAAACATCAAACGGTTTCTAAATCGTCCTCCGATAAGGCCAACAATTAGCAGTTTAAACACATAAACACAAACAGATAATCACGCAATCAACCAGATAGAAATGCAATTCAATAGATAAACTTATTCAATTTCGCCAGCCCATTCAAATTGCTCAAGAGTTCATCCACCACTTATCACCATTATCAATTCACTTTAGCAAGAATCAAGAGATAATTCAAGGGTTTAATCCAGAATCAAGACGGCGGTTGTTACACAACATCAACCAAAGTTAGTCATGACAACCTCGACCTCGATGGCGGAAGCGAGGCTGAGAAGGCGATGATGACGGCCTCGACCTCTTCTTTCTTTCTTTCTTTCTCCTCTCTCTCATGATTCCTCTCAGGCTTCAGATCGAGGGAAGGAAAAAATAATAATAATAATAAATAATAAAGAACGCCCAAAACGATGTCATTTTGGGCGGGGATTCGAGGGGAAAATTCGAGGAGAAAATCATTTTTCTTTCCCTTTGCTTTCGGTCCTTTTTCCTTTAGACAATAATGATGTCTCAGAGGCAATAATGATGTCTCAGAATGGTATAATTATTTATATGGCGCTAATGGAGACCCCATTGGCACCCCATTGGTCAGGATTTTTTTTTTTTTTTTTCTTCTAATCACCAACCCCATGTGTGTGTGAGAGTAGTGGGGGTGGGGGAGAACGAGAGTCCGGAGCATTATTATTATTTATATTATATTCGCAATTCAAAAAAATTAAGTCAATTCGATTATGTAGTATTTTTATTTTGTTGTGTTAATGGTTTATTTTCAAAATATATTTTCCATTCATTTTTCAAAAACAAATGTGATAAAATGAAAATGTTACATTATCAGGAAAAAAAAAATTTTAAACAACTGAAACTAATTTTTTGTGATTACAAAAATTTAGGCTCTGTTTGTTTATGCTTTCAAATTAAGTTTCAACACGTGAACTCCCGCTTCACGTTTGGATAGCACGTTCAAAATACAATTCCGAGATATAATTCAAACTACAGTTTGAAAACCCGTTTGGCAACTTGTACTTCAGTTCTCCACTTTCAACGTTTTTGCCTTTTTCCTCTTTTGATCTGAAAAGCTTCCATGTCCATCTCCATCGTCTCTGAAAATTTCACGTGAACCTCATCTTTCTTTCTTTGTATCAAACATCAGTACTCAAGATTCGTCATGGATAGGCTTCACAGAGAAGTCAGACTCATTTTATAAATAATAAATCCTGTGAACCCGCTCCCTACTCGTATCATCTTCCACAAATTGACTGACTTACAATTTGTGCATTGTGGAAGATTCTTATTACGCAATCAAACAACGACGAAGTGCGAGGTGAAATAACTCACAAATTTATTTAGATATTTTGTTATAGGGAAATGATTTGAAAAATTCATCCCTAATTTTATTCAATTTTTTTTTTTTTAAGGTCAAATTTATCAGACGAGCAAAGAATGGCACATTCAACAAGATAATACATTCCATCACCGCATATAACTATTCAACTCCCACTAACTGCAAATAAATCATTCATCTGTTATGTGCAAATGATTTCATACGAGTCAAAATCAGTTCTCAAATGATTTCTGAGAAGTGCAGCCGAGTATTTTTTTAGTTTTAGATCTTTTGTGATTTGTCTGAACTGTTTCAACCTTTTGCCAAGAAGAATAGCCACTAACTGCAAATAAATCCTTCATCCGTTATGTGCAAATGATTTCAGAGAAGTGGAAATCGGCTCAAATGATTTCGAGAATTTGTAGACAAGTATTTTTTATTTCAGATCTGTGATAAATTCGAATCGTTTGAACCTTTTGCCACGAAGAAGAGCCGAGTACTGGGACACCCTCGGCCGTCATCCGCCGGCCGACCTATCTCTCCCCTTCATCCTCGCTTCTTCGCTTATTTCTTTCTTACTTTTCTTCTAACGTTTTTTTTTTACTATTTAAAGACAATGTTTCCGATTTTTTTATTATTTGTGGTTATATTTCTACTATTTAAGTTCAAATAATCACATTTATTTTTTCTTTGAAATAAAATCATCTCGCTTTTATTTTTATCTGTTCTCCTTCAAACCATTTTGCTCGTTATTCTTGTATATCCACCCTGCACTAGTTTAAATATAATGTGTATGTTTATAGATGGATGGAAATAATTCCGATGACAATCAAGATACAAAAATGTGGATGCCCAGAATTGAAACGAAATTAATAAATATATTCAGAGATGAGGTTAGAAATAATCAAACAACGGGCCGTACTACTTCATGGACAATTAGGCATTGGAATCATGATGCAAATCATGCACAACATGTATGGATTTCTAGATACAGAAAGCAAAGTATAAAAAATATCAACGATTGAAAGTCGACACGACATTTAAGCTTACTCAGTGCAGACTAGTCTCGATGGGATCCCATTGTAGGCACTGTTGTTGCACCCGATGAATTTTGGGATAAGATTTTTCATTAATTTGTACTATTTTGAAATTTTATTTTAAACATTTCATGATACATATAGTGCTTAATTCTATATTTGTAATTGTTGTAGGCTAGCAGAAATGTGAAGAAGTTTAGGACCAAAGGATTTGAATATTTCCAAGAAATGGCAGAAATTGTTGAAAATTGTTGTGCCACAGGGGCCTTGTCTCGTGCATTCACACAAAGAGCCCTTGACTCAGAAGAAGAAGATGAAATGTTAAATAAATTTTGGAACCCTGATGTTGATGGGAATAATACTGCTGAGGCCATTCCTGTTGACTTATTCGGCGATGAGTACATGGATCCAGCAAAGGGCAAAAGTCACAAAAGGGGCCCTACAACCAACCAGATTGACAAAGGGTCGCTCCAAAAAGTCACGGCCAAGTGGGTTCGATAAAAGCGATCTTCACATCCTACGTACAGGCAAAAACAGGACATTCACATGTATGAGAAAATAAGATAGAGGCTGCAAGTGCAGGTGGTGATGATTATTCCCTTGATGCATGTCAAGATGCATTGCTACAACTCGGGGACACACCATCGGTGCAGTACGTTAGGGCACTGACACTGTTCAAGGATAAGGAATGGTGAAGGTTTTTTATGCGCACTCCTACCCATTTGCGCCTAGCCATGATCCTCGCTTTGCAGTGAAGTGAGAAGTTCTGTTTTGATTGTGTTAGCGAATCTCCTTGTCTGAACTGTTTGATGATTTCATTATTCCTAATTTGTTTTTTATTCTTTTTTTTCATTCCATGATATCCTCTTTCCTTTTCTATCTTCGTATGTTTTTTTTTTTTTTTGTTGAACTTTTAAGTAGTTTCTGTTTTATTAAAAATATATTGTGTTATTACAATATGACTACGTATTAAATAAATTTTGTTCTCGTATGTATTTTATCAGACATCGTAAATGACTACTACGATTATTCATGTACTCACTTTTTAATTGCTTTCACCAATAATGGTAAGTGTTACAATTTGTCAAACATTATTTTATAATTATGCTTTTATTGTGACGTAGACAAAACCATATGTCATCCGACAGAGAAAACAATACATTGGAGATCTCAACAAAGGAGGATGAGGTTATTGATGATTTTATGGATTTTTTGATGAAACTAGACCACTTCAATCGTGAACTTGTTGTCAAGAGGGCATTGACAACCACAGAGCAAGACAATTACAAGCTTCTCTCCGCCATCAAAAAATGCCTCGATAGGTAATTGCAATACACACACACACACACACACTCTCTCTCTCTCTCTCTTATGTATACATACATACATACATACATATATGTGTGTGTAAGGCCACAAGATGCCTCTCAATGAACAAGAAACCAAAAAATTGATTTACTGCAACTCTCCTCCATTTATATGAAGTATGAACGACTAGAAGTTTCTTCAATGCGTGAGACGTTAATCAATTATGGCAACATAGTTGTGAAGTCCATTGAATTATATTCAATTGTTATTTGGGTAATGCTAGGATACTAATTTTCTACAAAACAAAGGACCAAGGCCTTGTTTGGTTTGACTTTGGGAGATAAGTTTTCAAAAAATATTTTGGGAAGAGAGTTTATAAATTTTTATAGTTTATTTGGTTGTATATTTTGAAATAGTTTTGGAGTTTGGGAGTTTGGGACAGTACAGTCATTTCAACATCTTGAAAATTTCGAGCCAACCTTGCCTTTCAGATTCAAAAGCCTATAATTGCCATCATCTAATAGAGAGTTGGTCACAATCTACCAAACTCTCTCAATTCTGGCCATGTGGGGTGTGGTGGGGTGAAGGTGGGGGTGAGGGTGAGAGTGAGAGAGTTTTAGAGAGAGAGGAAGTCTTTCTCGTCATGAAATAGAGATATACACAAACCCTCACATTTTGTGAGAGAGAGAGAGAGAGAGAGAGAGAGATCATAGCAAAGATTGAACGGATCAATTCTTCAAATTGAAGTGGAAAGTGAATCGATAGCCGAAAGCGTTGGATGCAGAGTCCGCGAGGGAAGATGAAGATGAGCTTTTGAGCTGCTGCCGAGGTTGTCGCCGCCGCAAAAGGCATTTAACTTCGTTGTTACGGGACGGTTTCGAAATTGACGGCGGGAAGAGAGGTCCGAGGCAATCGACGCCGAAACAAGGCCGCTTCAATCGCGAACTCGTTGTCAAGAGGGCATTGGCAACCACCTTTACAAGAAAAACACCTTTGGCAAGCATGTTTGAGATGGTCGCAAAGCACACTAATATGTGACCAACATTTATTTTGGTCACAAATGATTGTGTTTTCGCGACTAACATTTTTTTGATGGCTAATAGGTAAGCATTTGCATCAAATACAAAATGTGGTCACCAAAAGTAATGGTGGAAGAATGGGAAAAAAAATGGAACGTCAAACCTTTTGGTGACCAATAAATTGTGGTCACAAAAGCAAAAAGGATATATCAGGTAACAAAACTACGTAGTTTTGAAATTCTTAAATCAAAACACGCTTCCTTAGCTTGAGCTTCCTTTATTGTTGCCCTCTGTTGTTAACCAAAACACTTTGCATTCCGCTTGATAAGCTTCTCAAATTATAGTTTCACCCATTGATTTGAGTGTGTTATTTGTTTTGAGCTTTCAAATTATAATTCTACATCCATTTCTCAAAACTCAATTCAAAAATAATCATTACTTTTTAAAACTCATAACCAAACACATAATTCACATTCTTTTCAAAACTCAATTCAAATCAATATTTTAAATTTTTTAAATATTTTAATATTTAAATATGTTACGATCTTTTTAATTTTTTTGAATATTTTCAAATATTTTAATTTCAAAATATTACGATTTTAATTTTTGAAATTTTAAAATATTTTATAAAAATAAATTCAAACTCTATTTTATAAAAATATTTTTAAATATTTTAATTTTTTTTGTTATGTATTTGGTTATGATTTAAGTGTAGAGTTGTGAAAGTAGTATGGAATTTCAAGTTATGTGTTTGGTTATGAGTTTTAAAAAAAATTTCTTAATTGAGTTTTGTTTTATGTGTTTGGTTACGATTTAAGTGTAGAAATGTTTTTAAATTTAAAATATTAACATTTTAAATTATTTAAATTTTTTGAATATTTAAATTATTTAAATATTTATTTAAATTTTTTACTTATTAAATTTTTTAGATTATTTAAATATTTATGATTTAAATTTTTTGAATATTTATTTTGAAAAAATATTATTTCTTTTATAGTATTTTCAATTAAAAAATTGATTAATGTTATTTTCTGTTAATAATAAATTTTTTTAATTGAATTTTAAAAAGAGTTTGGTTATAAGTGTTGATCAGAATTTTCAATAGTGTGAAAGTAGTGTGTTTTGTTATGAGTTATAACAATTTGAATTAAGTTTTTAAAATTCTTTCCAAAACTCATAACCAAATAAATTTTCTTATTTCATATGTCAAATCAAACTTTCAAAACTCAATTCCACACTCAATTCAACACTCTATTTAAAAACTATAACCAAATAAATTTTTACACTCAAATTATAATTTCACAGCTCATAAACTTAAAATATAACTTATATTTTTAAATCATATTTACAAAACTTTATCCAACACAGCCTAAAATTTTATAAACGGTACAAGAAAACTTGATTGTCTGGAAAAGTCTCAAGTCATGAGCACCTACCTAGTTATAATTATTATTATTATAATATAACGTATATAATTAAAAATTATTAAAATACGTACATAAGAATACATTTATGTCCAAGTCAAGTCAATATTTATGTCCAAGTCAAGTTATCGGGGACTGCCATTTCGTCTTCTTGGGGATAGAAACAAGGCCATAATGGCCATTCCGTCTTCTTCGGGTAGAAATTATTGTCTCTAGTCTTTGCTGTGTCAAATTCATCAACAATGATCTCACTAAAACACCACCATTAATAATATTAATGTATTAAAAAGTATAAAAAAAAAATTATAATTCCAAAACTAAAATATCACATCATTAATGACCCATGTCATTTAATTAGTGAGCACTAATTAACGCTCCCAAACATTTTTCCAAATTCATATTGACAAAGACTAATGATAGAATTATCAAATAATTTATATAAAAAAAAATAAAAATTTCGTTTGGTAAGTTTATCAAATTATAGTTCTACTCATTAATTTGAGTGTGATGTTCCTTATGAGTTTTTAAATTATAATTCTACACTCATTTTTTAAACTCAATTCAAAACATAATCATTACTTTTCAAAACTCATAATCAAATACATAATTCAAAACTCAATTCAAATCAACATTTTAATTTTTTAAATATTTTAAATATTTTAATATGTTACGATTTTTTTAATTTTTTAAATATTTTAATTTTTAAATATTACGATTTTAATTTTTTTAATTTTAAAATATTTTATAAAAATAAATTCAAACTCTAATTTATAAAAATATTTTTAAATATTTTAATTTTTTTGTTATGTATTTGGATACGATTTGAGTGTAGAGCTGAAAGTAGTATGGAGTTCGAGTTATGTGTTTAGTTATGAGTTTTAAAATAATTTCTTAATTGAGTTTTGTTTTATGTGTTTAGTTACGATTTGAGTGTAGAATTGTTTGTAAATTTATAATTTAAAAATTTTAAATTATTTAAATTTTTTGAATATTTAAATTATTTATATTTTTTGAATATTTATTTTAATTTTTTACTTATTAAATTTTTAGATTATTTAAATTATTTGAATATTTATGATTTAAATTTTTGAATATTTATTTTGAAAAAATTATTTCCTTTGTAGTATTTTCAATTAAAAATTGATTAATATTATTTTTAATAATAAATTTTTTAATTGAATTTTAAAAGAGTTTGGTTATGAATGTTGATCAGAATTTTCAATAGTGTGAAAGTAATGTGTTTTGTTATGAGTTATAACAATTTGAATTAAGTTTTGAAAACTCTTTCTAAAACTCATAACCAAACAAATTTTCTTACTTCACATGTCAAATCAAATTTTCAAAACTCAATTTCACACTCAATTCAAAACTCTATTAAAAAATCATAACCAAATAAATTTTTTACACTCAAATCATAATTTCAAAACAGACAAACTCAAAATACAACTCATATTCTCAAATCATAGGGGTTGTTTGGGATGTCCTAAATAAGTGCACTTTTTGACTTTTTGGATTAAAAAGTTGAGGAAAAAAATATTATTGTTTGGGTTAACTTTTCGACTTTTTATGAAAAAATATGTATTAAAAAATTGTATAAATTAGTGTATAGGAAAAAATTAAGATTGGGAGTTGTACAGCCGTAATTTTTGACTTTTGGTGAATAGTAATAATTTTTTAACTTTTTGAGTAATTTTTTAGCTTTTTGACTTTTTGGCCATATGCCAAACTTGGCCATAGTTAGAAAGTCTGACCAAACGGAACCTTAGTAAATTTCATAAATTATTTAATATTTTCGCTTTTGAAAAAAATTGAAATTACAAACATAAAACTGTAAAACAACCTTAAGGTTTGAATGCTGAATAGTCCAATGCTATATCTTCTAGTCAAGTTGAACGAGTAACGGTCCATTTTAATTGAAAATTTGTTTGCCGTGTTGTAATTTTCAACGTCTGAAATGTCTCAACAAGAGCATACATAGAAGAGACTAACATCATATATATATAGTAGCATTACTCATAGTAATTAACTATTCAAACCAAACAATCCCCTTGTCTTGATTGAAGAATACCCACAACAATGCGTCTTCTCCACCGCCTCAGGGCAAATCTATCATTATTTCTCATCACAATCACTCTACTAACTACTATCAGCTCTGTTTTTGGCCAGCCAACTTACAATTACCACTTCTGTCCTAACTTTTCTTATAATGACACGGCCAACATTAAAACCTTGTTGGACTCTTTGTCCTCCAAAGCAGCCCGTAACAACAGCTTCTACAAGAACACATCCAATGACTTGCACGGCCTCTACCAATGCAGAGGCGATGTTGCAACTGATATGTGCCAGAAATGTGTGGAGGCTGCAATTCAAGAAATCCAAAAACCCTCTACATGCCAATCTAGAAGCAGGGCAGACATATGGTACGATGAGTGCACGTTACGATACGCTCGTACTCCCTTCTTTGGAACTGTAAAATTAGATCCACAAGTCTTGATGTATAATACTGGTAATGCTAGTTCACCCAATAATACATACGTTGACACACTTTCTTTAATGCGCCGTCTGGCATCAGAGGCTGGGAAGGAGCCGATGATGTATGCACATGAGGAATTACCTGCAACTGCAGGTGATGTTGCACCGAAGAACGTATCTGCGATGGTGCAGTGTTGTGAAGATATAAGTGGTGACGACTGTAATTTCTGTTTGCAGAATCTGACTGTGCATGCCGAGACATGTTGCCTAGAGAAGAGCGAGTGGCGTATATTGGCACCCAGTTGTAATATGAGGTATGAGGAGTATCTTTTCCTTACACCGTCCGCGCCTCCACCGGTGCCTCCACCTGCGCCTACTACTACAAGCAAAGGTGAGTCAAAAGAAATGTTAAACCGGAGCTTGTTGCCGTCTTATTAATAAATTTATCAAGTTTTCTTATTTTTATCAACAAATTTACGGTAATAAATTTATTAGTCAATGGGTAAATAAGCCTAATTAATATAACTGATTGATAAGTATCTCAAAATAAAATATATATATTTTGTAATATCTTCTGGTTAGATAATAGCATTAGAGATGCTATAAATTTTGGATGAAATTTGAGTAATTAAAAAACTTTGACTAAGTAGGGTTGTGTAATTATTATTTGATTATGTTCCCATTTTACTCTCTTGTCCAGGTTAAGAATTTTTTCATATTATTTTTAGTTGTAAGGTCAAGGAATTTATTTTACTTTTTCTAAAATAATTAAAATTCATGAAAAAGCTTATTATTTTAGTCGTTAAAATGTGTAAAGTTTATCATGAATCTATAATTATTTTTCAAAAATATCACTGATTTGTTATTTTCCCTAAGATCAATGTGTTAGCCCACTCGGTAACATTAATCTGTATACTTAATTGGCAGGAAAGGTAGTACTAATTATCACTGTACCAGTTAGTACATTCCTGGTTGTTGCCTTTGGTTTCTACTTTTACCGATTATTTGGTGTAAGCAAAAGCACGAGAAGGTTAGCCCTTAATCATCATTTATTTTTTAGAGGCTAATTATATCAATTGGTGTCCAAAGTATTTAGTTCATAATCTTACAACAACAACAACAAAATTAATTTGTTGGGAACCAAATGTAGCAAAGTAACCCTATACTTTTAGTTTTGTTGCAATGAAATCTCTTAGACTATTATCGTTAAAATTTAAAACAGAAATAAATTGCATGTAAAATTAAAGGGAGCTAAGAGAAATTCATAAGAAATTATAAGGATCACACTAGTTCCCTTTAATTTCTTTTGAATTTTACATTGATCTCTCTAGTTTTGCATTTAAATCTTTTTCCGTTCAACACATAATGGAGAAACAATATCATAACAAAACTAAAAGTGTAGGATCCAAAATTTTCAAATTAAAACTACAAAGAACTAGAGTGACATTTTGCTTAAACTATAGGGATTCGATATAATTTACCCACAAAATCAAGTCTTTTTATCTATACTATATACTAATATAATAAAGAATGATAAATTACACCATTGATCCTTCTAGTTTGAATGAAATTTTGCTTTTGATTCTCATAGTTTCAATTTCAACAATTTGTCCTTACGCTTTCAATTTTATTTCAACGTGGTCCTCCCTCATCATTAAAATTTGGAACGGAAAAAGATCACGGCAAAAACTAGAGGACGAAAGCAAAATTTAAAACAAATTATAAGGACTACCTGTAATAAAAATTGAAACTACCAAAATTACAACAAAATTGAAGTGTAAGAATCACATTGTAACAAAATTGAAAGTGTAGATATCAAATTGTTCAAATTGACACTACCCTTAAACTATAAGGATTAATGTGTAATTTACCCTAATAAAGAAAGATTAGGAGAAGCACCTTATTTTTATGAAATTGTGTCAAGCCAATTTTGGTGAATTGGCAGGTTAAATTCACTACAACTGATGGACGATAAATCTGTAGTAGCAAATATTTCACATTCTTCTTATATTTTAGGGTAAATTATATTGTTGGACTCTTTAGTGATTGAAGTTTTACTTTAGTCCTTATAGTTTTAATTTGAACAATTTAAATCGTATATTTTCAATTATGTTGCAATATGATCCCTTTATAGAATGTTGAATGAAAATATACCGCATACAAAACTTGAAAAACTAAAATGACATTCAAAAAAAATTTATGTAATTAGTTGTGTAATTAAATAAGAATTAGTCGTGTAATTAAATAAGACTAAAATGCAACAAATTTGGAGGCATTGGTGTAATTAGTAGTGCTCTGTTCTTGGTGAAATTGATACCAACGCTAATTTTATATTGCATGCAGTTCTTCAAGGGATGAGCCAAGAAATTTTGTTAAACAATTTGGAATCTCAAACAAGGAAGCGATTCATGGTGAATGGGTTGGAAATTCAGGATGAAGATGTCAGTAGAGAGATGCATTACTTCGACCTAACTACTTTAGAGATTGCTACAAACAATTTTTCTGATGCAAATAAGCTTGGACAAGGTGGTTTTGGTCCTGTCTACAAGGTAGAAAACATTTTTGCTCAACATTAATATAATTGATAAAATATACTCTGTGATCCTTAAACTTTGCCTAATCAGGATTTTTTGGCTTAGGAGTTGTATAGCTGCACTTTGTGGTGTGAAATCTCATTACTTTGATGTTTTAAATTTTAATTTTGTTAATCTTATCCTCACATTTTCGGTTCAAGTCATATTAGTCTAATTCCAGGTGTTCATCCAGATCGCTAACGAAAATCATTAAAATATTTACTTATTGTCTGTAAACAATGTGTATTGTGTCAATTTGTTTCTTCAAAGTTTTAATTTTGTTAATTTCATCTCTTAACATTGTAAATTTATATTTCATCTTCCTAATAAGTGTTTAAGGACCAAAGTGATAGAGTTAAATTTCAAATTATTTAAAGTGACACGAAATGTATAGTTTATAGGGATTAAAGTATCTTCTTTTTTTATCATTCCGGTTATAATTGGTTTGAAAATGAATTAGATTAACTCAAATTAAAAACCGGGGTCGTGGTCTTTGTAAATTGTCTATTATATTAATTTGGTTCATATAGTTTTAATTATATCAATTTTGTTATTTAAAATTTCACATTATGTCAATTTAGTTTAATTGATAATATTCATTAAGAAATTAGATAAAAGTCAAGAACAAAATGGTTCATTGAAAAATGAATGAATCATTTCAAATTGGACACTAACCCTTCAATCATTTTAAGAAGAGTGAATAGACTATTTTATCACTTATTTTCAGTTCAATTTTAAAGGAGCATCAACAATTGACTAAACTTACCCAAAATGAAAAAAGTTTAAGTATAAAATTGATGCAATTCAAATTACAGTGATCAAATTAACACAAGAGGCAAACTATAGGTAATAAAGTGTAAGGTAACAAAATTAAAACTAAATGATACCCAACACTTACCTTAGGAACCATAATAAACATATTTTATCCTAGTATATTTGTGTAGTAATATATGTCTGGTTGAAAATTTTGTTTGAAATGCATTATTATTCAGGGAAAGCTTCATGATGGGAAAGAAATAGCTGTTAAAAGATTATTAAGCAGCTCTGGGCAAGGTCTTGAAGAGTTCAGGACTGAAGTCAAGTTGATAGTAAAACTTCAACACAGAAATCTTGTGAGGCTCTTAGGTTACTGCATTGAGAAAGATGAAAAGCTCCTAGTCTATGAGTATATGGCCAACACTAGTCTTGATGCCTTCCTCTTCGGTTTGTGCTTTCTAGGTTGTTTATTGCAACTTATTTGAGCTACTTACAACTTCTTCTTTATTTAGGAGTCTCAGATTACATCGAGTAGCGCAGCTTCTGCTTATAGTTTGTTAAAAAGAAATAGCCTAAATAAACTGAAAAAAAAGAAAAAAAAAAAAATGATTATCTAAAAGTTGAGAGGGTGATGCTTTTGAATTATCAGCTTTAACTTCGAATAACTTGCGCCAAATAGCACCAATCTCTATCATTCTCTTAATGAATTTAGCAAGACAACTTTACATTACAATTTGTCATTTTGATCTAATTCCAAAATGTAATCAACAGATGCTATCTTTAACCTCTCTTTTTTTCTTTTTTTTTTTTCTTTTTCCTTTTTTGTCAGATTCTACAAAATGTAAGGAACTAGACTGGGCTAAGCGAGAAAATATAGTCACTGGAATAGCGAAGGGACTTTTGTATCTACACGAGGACTCTCGGCTCAAAATCATCCATAGGGACATGAAAGCCGGCAATGTTTTATTGGATGGTGAGATGAACCCAAAGATATCAGACTTTGGCACTGCCAGGATTTCTTATGTTAACCAAATTGAAGCCAACACCAACAGAATTGTGGGTACATAGTAAGTCATTTCTTCCTTGAATTTTATCCATTTTTAGAAAGAAGAAAAATATATATATCTCATGGAAAACTGTAGATTTTCAAAAATATCTATGCACCTAGAAAGTGTCCAAAATTTGAGGAGTGGTGTAGATTTAAACTTTGTCTAATCTAGGACATGCCCTAATAAATTTGATCTACACATTTCAAATTCTTAACACTTTCATACTTTCACAACTTCGAATTTGCATCAAAGCTCAAAACCTGAAGACGCAGAAGTGACGCCTTGTGTGTAACTCTGTTTATTTACTTCAAAATTTGTTATATTATTTTGTGTGTGATGAAATTTCTCTCAAAGGTGTTGTTATCTAAAGTATGCAGAATTGTCTAAGTTTATTTAAAATATCATATATATATATACATATTTTCAAGTTCATGGGGTCAATTAATGTCACCATATTAGATGTACATGTGGCACCGCCCACTGCCCATGTTCAGGTCAATCTATACATAATATTTCACCCATGTAATAACTAAAGTAATTTTGCTTTCATCATTTTTCATCTCTAATTCAATGTTTTGCTTTTGACAGCGGATACATGGCACCAGAGTACGCAATGGAGGGAATATTTTCAGTAAAATCTGATGTCTACAGCTTTGGAGTTCTAATGTTAGAAATCATAAGTGGCAGAAGAAACAGTGCTAGCTTCACCCTCCCAGCACGCACTGAAGGCTTTTTACAAAATGTATGTAGGTCATTTCATCTAATTGTTGAACTTCGGTAAGATCAAAATTTCTATTTTTGTTCTAAATTTTGAACTCAATTGATATGATTACAAACAGGCATGGCGATTATGGAATGATGGCAAAGCACAAGAGTTGATAGATAGAAACTTGATCGACAGTTGTCCTGTAAGAAAGGTTGCCATATGGATTAACATCGCATTGTTGTGCTGCTCAAGAGAACCCTGATGATCGCCCTCGATGTCAAAAGTTGCTTTCATGCTTGAGGCCAATCAACAGAGATTGCCAAGCCATCTGAACCTCCATTCTCTGTTGGTAGATACCCCATGTCCGATCAATGGTCATCTACCGGGGAAGGAACAGAACCTGCAAGTGTACCACTTACACTCCCCCGAGAATAGACTTGGACGGATGGACACTTAATTTATCCAATTCAAAACCAATTGGCAATGAGTGGAGAGGCTTTTGAAGTATATTAACCAAGCTTGAACACACGTAATGTTTATATCCATCACCGAGATTACCATTTTGTTAATTAGAAATTTTGCTAACTAGGTGTGTATCTATCATATGAAAAATTGAAATGTGAAATGTGGCATATGTCAGTTAATTGCCATTTTTTTCCATTAATTGATAAGTATACTAATTTAACTTGTTCCCTATGTCTCAGACACTAGTCCGAACTTCTTTCGTGTTAAAATGTCAGAGTGACCGTGTATTTTTATCAAATGTCAGAGAGGGTATACATATTTTTACCCTTGCCATCCGGCATAAGGGGTATACTTACTGTTGCTTCCTATAATTTGCTTGCAAATGAAGAGTGGCAAACTACCTCTGCTTTCAAATGTAATTTTCTATTCAGCTGTGATTGTTTTACTCTTCTTATGAATAGAGTTAGATTTTACATACAGAAATATGGAAAGGAAGACCAAGTGGCCTATTTGGACACATGATGCCCAAACGATAAATTTAGTGTTTAGGCTAAAATTGACGGATTAATCCTGAAACGGCCACGCTCGACCGGAAATGGCACAACAGTCAAAATACACCGCTTTGCCTTGATCCAAGGCACTTTTCTTGGAGGGGATGAATTTTATCGTTTAGATCCTTAATTTTGCAATTTTGTCATTTTAAAAAATTTTGTTTTGCTATTACTTTGTCTAAAAAAATTTGTTTTCATTGTCATTGTTTTAGCATGCTTCCTAAGATCTTTAGTATCTAAATTTAAGTACAAATTCATTATTATTTTTTATAATTTTTATATTTGATTTTATTTTTAGCTTTGGTTAGCAAGGAATTGCCCTATGCGGACTTTATTCAGTTTTGAGTTTATTAGTATTTTATTTTATTTTTTCTCTCTAAATTATCATTGTCTGTGTTTGTTCAGTTTTGAGTTTATTAGTATTTTTTTTTTTTTTATCTCTAAATTATCATTGTCTGTGTTTGTTCATGTTACTTGGTTCATCATCCAATACACATATACTAGACAACATTAAATATGATTAAATAGCAAAATTAACCACTCTGGAATTGAACATCTTTTCTATCTTTGTGGGGAATAGATTCAATCTATGACTAACTTGTAATCTAGTTTTTGCATTTCCCTTAAAAGGAGGTTTATTCAATTCTATGTGAGAGGCAAATTAATCCATTCAAATTCAATCGAACTACTAAATAGGCTATGAACTTTCTTAACAGAGGTGAATGAAGAATAATAGAAAACAAATTCCTTCTAATCTCCCTACATATATATATATATATATTTTTTTTTTTTTTCTAATTATAGAATCAATTGAGATAACCTTGCCCAATTCCTTCATTTTTCTCCCGCTTCATGTGCTAAAAAATGGTGCCAAAGTGATTTGAAAGTTGAAAATGATCGCAGTATAATAATATAGAAAAAGCACAAAACATACTACACCAAAAATAAATAACAAGATGGTCTAGACATATCAAAGAAATTTAAATGTAAGCGAAAAAAATTATTAACAACCATCTTGGGATTTTGGAATGACTTCCAAATCATTAAATTACTTCATACAAAACTTCTGATGACACTGATTATATACAATCTTTGATAATATTTCATAGTTTGAGATTGAAACACAAGCCATAATCACACAGAGTCAGCTTCCAAATTTAAAGCAAAAATATAATATCCACATGTTTTGCAAAACTACACAAAATGAGCATAGTATGAGTACTAGGCCACATACACATGAGTGGACTGAACAAGACCTTCTATCCTTTTCTTTATCTCATCTGGATTGGCACCCACTATCTTATCAACTTGAGCACCATCTTTCAACAGCAAAATGTTGGCATGGCTTTTACCTCATATTTGGTTGCTACTCCTAATCAAAAACCAAAAATAAAATAATAATAAATCAATTAGTGCTATTTGTTAGGAATTTAATGACACCTAATTAGGATTAGTGAGACAAAATACAAGAATACAAAGATTTATGTGTGATTTATTCCAAAATAAGATTACATTCACGATCAAGTAATTTCACTATGATCTAAAAACCATTACAACTCTCTCACCAAACACAAGAGACGGCCCTCAAATATAAAAGTACAAAAATTAAGGCAACGCGGAAACAGCAGGGAAGGCCCCCGAACCTCCCATTGGATCGATAGCCCAATGACCAGTAATACAACACAAATAAGAGGTGGGGCTCAGATATGAGATCCACCCTTGTTTTTATCTGTAAAACTTTTTATTCTATATTTGTACAAGTAAACATTTTGAAAAAGGATTTACAGATCAGTATCAACCAAATACTGCCATTAACTAGCAATAGAAATTTCACATATATGCTTCATATAGTCCACCATACAATACAATACAATACAACACAGAGAAACTGTATATCATGAAGATACCTTGACATCATCAACGTCAACTGGGAAAACAGTATTTCCTGGTAAGTTGATGCCAATCCCTCGATAAAAGGATTCATTGCCACCGACGGCATGCACCATGAGGCTGTAAAATGAGCCACAATCTACCCAAAAAAAACAAACAAAACAAAACAAAAAAAACCAGAGATACTGATAAATAAATACAACCAAAAATGTAAAAGGGAAATTAAAATTCAGTGATACCTACCAAAAAACAAAAAATTATTACAGAATCATAAAAAGGATAACATTTTAATTATTAAGATTTATAAACTATATTACTAATTTGTAATTTTTTACTGCTTTTGTTTTCTCCAAAATGTAAAAGACTTTAAGTCAAAACTATTGGAAATGATTAAGTCTACTAGGATTTATTTTCAGATTTATACCAAGAATTAAAATATGGGATGAAGATTGAAAGTGTGTATTAGAGAGAAAATATCTAATAGGTCTGCCCTACCATGCGGTTAAAATAGGAAATAATGGTTACATGACCAATAGGATTGCAAGAGCATACTGATTCCAGGCACAATCGAAAGAGTGGACTAAAGAAATTAGAGCAGACTCATAAAATATCTTCCCGTATTGTGGAGTCTGAGTTTGGATTCACATATTCATGTTTCTTGATAATCTTCTGGGTAAAATTTTTAAATTTATAGTGTTATTATTAGAAATTTCATAACACAGGTTAGATTTGAAAACAATATATATATATATATATATAATACTCCTATTATACCAAATCATTTGTCTATTTTAACATTCGTGCGCTTTAATCAGGTGCATAAATAAAGTATTTTCGTACAAATTTTACAAATTTTTATCATAAATTAAAATATCTCAATTAATTATAAAACCTTTAAAATTGTTTTAAAAAAATTTAAATTATAAATTAAAGATAATTTTTTTAAATATCTTAAATTGTGTAAACAAACAAATAATTTCAAACGTAGAGTATATAAAAATTGTAAATTTATACGTACATAAAAAAAATATATATATATATATATGTCTCAGGGAAGTGATTTTTTGACTATTTTAGTCACCAAAAAAATAAATAAATAAATAAACTTTTTAGTTTAACAAAACATTATTCTCAACTCATAATTATTACATTTTTTTCTTCACAAAAAGTCTAAAAAAATCAAATATCCTTTTCAAATTAGACTTTTTAACCCTATATTAAAATAACCAAAAAAATCAAAAACTCAAAGACCAACCCACTTCTCAAACGAACGAGTCACGCCACTATGATAACAAAGAGTCACAAGGAAGATATAGAAATAGTCGCCCAATGATAAAAACGAATTACAAGCAAGATACAGATATAGTCCCCCAACAACATAATTAAACATAATTAGGATTACAACCCACTGCCACCAAATGAGAAAACACAATCAAAATCATCATCAGAATGATGCTAATAGTTGTGTTGGGTATTACCCAGCTAATTTATGATTACTTTATCATGGGTATTAAACTTACAGGGGTGCCTTGATTGGTGGATTGGGAGAGATAGGACTCCCATGACTCCTTTGACTCAATCTTCACCACTCTGGACTTGTTCTCCTGCTCCTGGCTTTCCATTCCTCCTCCTTTTGCTTTTTTCTTCTGCTTGTTCTTGGGTGGGTTTTCTTGACAGTAGTTTGTTTTATTACTCTAAAACATAAATAAGATGCTTATATTTTGTGAATGATGACAAAGATGATTAAGATAAAACAATTGGAATTTGGACCCACGCGGTATTTATTTATCTGTGGGCTGTTGAATTATTGATTCCATTTTATTTTATTTTTTTAATAATATAATATAATAATTTTATTCTTATCTGCTGGCAAAAAGTGGGATAAGGTTGAAGACTTTTTAAGCTGCAATTGCACTGGGTGCCACTCTACACAAAAAAAAAAGTGTAGCCAGAATGTAAGATGTAAGATAAAGATAAGGTAAGTGAAGGTAGCGCAGGCGTGTAATGGCCAGATATAGGTGTAATCTCAAAAAAGGTATAAGTGTAAGGTTTAATTTTTCACAAAAGCCAGAAGAGGTGTTGGTGAAGCGAGGCGCCTAAAGTGTAAGTTGCACGCCATAACCAAACCCTAAAGTTGATTGTAACTGTTCAAGGAGCTACTAATGCAACATTGTTCTAGACCTCACATGGAGGGTATCTATACCTAGCTTGCTTCAATTAAATCATCTATGTTAGTTTTATTTTGGTTATTAGTTGCTTTATTATTCCTATTGAATAATCTTTTTATTTGTAGTTTTGATGTATATCTTTCTATCTCTTTCCTTTTTATCCCTTTTTGTTTAGAGTTTTTCATATCTAACATTATATTTTCTTTTTATGTCATCATTTTTTTATGATTTTACATTCATTTTCATACATAAAGTCGGGCTTATTTTGGGTATGTTTGGCTTTGAGTTTGGGAGACTAATTTGCAGATAAAAGAAGACGTAAAAGTTGTTTAGTTTGGCTTTTTTAAAAAGATGTTTTGGAAAAAATTATTTTGAGAGAGAGTTTTGGAAAAAGTGATTGATTTGATGTGTATGTAGAGAGATTTGTTTGAAAAAACTCCCAAACCAAAACAATGTTTTGGGAAATTTCTGAAAAATTTGTTTGGTTTGATTACTTTGGAAAACTTATATTTGTAGAAGAATTTTTTCCAAAAATTTTGGAAAACACAAAACCAAACAAAAGCTTTATCTCTTTATTTCGTCAGATTTATTATGTGTGATTGTGTATCGCTTATCACATATCTTGAATGATTCATATATCATATAATTAGTAGCCAAATCTTTAATTATATTTTTTTGTGTGTTGCATTAGTTTTACATTTAGAATC
>JANUSC010000736.1:0-51070 GCA_025200525.1 Camellia lanceoleosa | reverse complement strand
TTTCTCTTGCGCCATTTGCGTGGAGCTTTCACATGCCATACAACCGAAGAAGTCGCGGGGAAGATCTCCTAAATTCTCGAAAATATCTCTGGAAGAGAACTCTACCCGACCTGAGCCGGTGGGGGAGGAAGGTTGGTGGAGTTCGGTAGCCTCAAACGCGGAACGCCCGGCCTCGCCAACCTCTTCCGCCTCCTCGAATTCTTCCGCCGATTGGCAACTACTTATCACTGGCTCTGCGTCTTGCCCCGAATCAGAAGCTTCGAGACCAATTTGCCTAAGGTTCTTGTAGCTGGGGAAGATAAGAGCCGAGAGGTTCTGATCGCCGGATGGAATTGGAATGTTGTCCGCAGCCGAGAACGTGGTATAAGTGGGTTCATATCGAAGTAAAATGTGGGCGGCTCTCCCTTGCTTTTGCACGTTTGGGCGGCCGAAGTAGTCGAGTGCAGTCTTAATGTCCCTGAGGACCGCGTCGTCAACTGAAGTCAGAATCTTCTTCAATTTATTACCTGCAAAAGATAAGGAGATTAAGGAAAGAGAGCCGATTAAAAGACAGATCAACAAACATAAGATACTACGTGGCAACCTAGATCACCCTTATGTCTGGGAATGGGGTTCAGGCGATTCGCCTTCAACTCCCAATTACCTCGTATATTGACCATTACATCATCAACCCTCTTACCGTAATCGGCAAGCATAGTCACCAAATGATGGTCAGTATCCTTGGCCCTAAGGAAGTACCGCCCCAGCCGGCCAGAGGATTTGGCTAAAGCATAGCAGTGCCGAATGGTTGGAATTTCGAGATTGATCCTAAGGCATCGATTCAATTCTATAATCCCCATAATGATTCGAAAGAAATTCACATTGGGTTGAGAAGGAATCAGACTCCAATAGCGAAGGATGGCCCTAAGCAATGGATGTAGGGGGAAACGAACTCCGCCCTCCGCAATGGATAGGAGGGGGAATACGATCGTATTCTAATCCTCTCTCTCCATATCTAGAGTACTATCCATTACAAGAGACAAATGGACGTCATCGGGAATGGAAAAATGTCGCCGGAATCCGGAAATGCGACTCTCAGAAAGGAGGTCTTTCAAGTGTTTAGCCATTTCAACGGGGACCCAAGGACTCGCCGAAAATAAAAACGATAAACAAAGAATAGGAGTACAAAGAAAAGAGAAGAAGACTTACAAAAGAGCAGATGAGGCGAAGGTAGACGGACAAAAGTTGCAGAAAATATGAGTGAGAGGAGAGATGCGCTACCGCGCCCAAACGATCAAATGATCGATTTAAATGTGCACCCAAAAGGACTGAAGTTTCAAATCGCAATAAATGCGAGAGACGCATGAATGGAGTGGGAAAGTGTAAAGATAAACGACAAGGTGTGCGCCTCCTGACATCTTCTGGCATCTGTCATGGGGAACGCGAAGCCGCCTGATCTATGCCAAACTTTTCAAATTCTAGACCAAACACTCCGATTAACTACCGTCAATAGGGAGTTCGGGGGGGCAATTGTGGGAGCCGAATATATGGCTAAATCGGAGGGGACATATTGTAGTACTGACATTAACCGGCTGCATCCTGCATGATTGGGATGGACCGAATAAAATACGTAGGCCGATTAAGAAAGGGTCTTTGAAGCTGAATAGAAGAACAGGTAATGATTGAAAAGTAGGCTCAGGCCCCGAGGCCCCAGAAGGAACAGATATAAATACAAAAGCAGCGTTCTTAGAATGGTATGTAAGAATACCTTCACTTAACTTAGTAAACAAGCTTAACCATCGTGACTGACTTGCCGTCGGAGTGCTAACCCCAAAGACTTCGGACGGAAAGTTTGTGTCATTGCAGACTAGGCCGAGATCAAGAGCGCCTCCCAGATCCGAAGAGTATTTCCAAACCACTTCCTCACTAGATCGGTCGCTTAGCTTAGGTATTTGCCCTGTTTTAGCTGTATGCGAGCTTGGGAAGCCAAATGGGCCTAACTCGTAATGGCTAAGGCACGATTGATCGTCATTGCGCTTGAAAACATGGCCGACCAGATTAGTATATCTACCCTTGCCTTAGCCAGGGCGCGAGCTTGGGAAGCCGAATGGGTCTAACTCGTGGGCTAGTTGAGGCACAGATTGATCAGCGCTTGCGCTTGGAAATATGGCCGACATTAGTAACCGCCTTACCTTAGCCAGGGCACGAGCTTGGGAAGCCGAATGGGCCTAACTCGTTGGCTGGCTGAGGCACAGATTGATCGACGCTTGCGCTTGAAAACATGGCCAACCAGATTAGTAAATCTGCCATTGCCTTAGCCAGGGCACGAGCTTGGGAAGCCGAATGGGCCTAACTCGGGCTGGCTGAGGCACAGATTGATCGGCGCTTGCGCTTGAAAATATGGCCAACCAGATTAGTAAATCTGCCCTTCCATAGCCAGGGCACGAGCTTGGGAAGCCGAATGGGTCTAACTCGTGGGCTGGCTGAGGCACAGATTGATCGGCTCTTACGCTTGAAAATATGGCCGACTGTATTAGTAACCGCTTGCCTTAGCCAGCACGAGCTTGGGAAGCCGAATGGGTCTAACTTCAGAGGCTAGCCGACGACAGATTGATCGGGCGCTGCGCTTGAAAATATGACCCACAGTTAGTAAATCCGCCTTGCCTTAGCCAGGGCACGAGCTTGGGAAGCCAAATGGGTCAAACTTGTGGGCTAGCTGAGGCACAGATTGATCGGCGCTTGCGCTTGAAAATATGGCCGACCATATTAGTAAATCTGCCCTTGCCTTAGCCTTGGGCCTAGGTCGTAGGCTGGACAGTCGTCATCCGACTTTTCACATTTGGGATTACTGACGTTGCCTCAGGGGAGCTGCATACATTGAAGGATAAATGGAGCGGGTGCCAGAGGCCCTACTTATTTCCATTCAAGCAACTTGGGAGGGACTAAGATTGGTCAATTAGATGTCGCAATGAGTCGCAGAGTGAGCCTATGTACGGGACAAAGAACGCCCAAGGATCGAGAAACACAAGACCCTTAGTCGTCGGGCAGCATCACCGAAAGGATAGGAACAATGGGGAAATTCTTCCATGCATCGAGAACCGAGCCTCGATGCGACACCACGATCGTTGAGTTTTGCGTTCTCTGTGAGGTATAGACCAATGGCGGAGGCAGATTCTATCATTAAAGACCTGTGTGTGGCGATGAAGTTCGCCGTGATCTTCCCGGAAGTCCAACAATCGATATTCGGACGTCAAGATTTTGAAGTATTTCGAGACGGCATACACGGGGCTGTGAAAGGACTATATACTGCTTACGAAGTCGGCATGCGTCTGCGGGAAGCACGACGTGAGAGTGAGAAAAAGGACGAAAGGAATCGCAATCTGGAGATGCGCACGGAAAATGCTAAGCGTGAGCTTCGGAAGCCGAAGAATGTTTAAAGGAGCGCGTCGGTGGCGGCCGGTCAATCTAAATTGGTTGTTGAGGAGAGAGTGACCCAACGGACCTCGGGTTATGAAAAAGGGTTTCAGGACGGCCTGAAGGTCGGGATAGAGAAGACCAAACGAGACCTTGCCGAAGAGGTCTGCCGATGAGAAAATCATGGATTCAAGCACGGTTGGATCAAGGCCCCTCAAACTGAGAAAGCTCTTGAAGTCATGGGCATTCATTTGGCTTCACCCCTGTATCATCGTCACTACTTAACCTATTCCGGATTCGAAATTGAGAAGAGCGACGATGAGGGTGCCGAATAGATAAACTTTGGAACGCGAGAACATACTTCGCGCCGAACAAATAGAATTTCTTTTATTTTCAACATTCAGATTTGATGTTGAAATGTTATGTGCTTAATTAAACGAATTATTTCAACTTATTGGCAAGTTTTGTGTTACGTGGTGTAAATGTTTGTTTAAACATGCATTGACCGGCTTGAAATAAGAACAATTCTCAGTGAATATTTATCCAGCTAGTGAAGTGGTCCAAATGCATCTCACAAAGGTTCCAATTTCGGAGACTTTATTTTGGCCAATCGTGATATCCACGAAGGGCACTCCGCATCCGGAGTCTTAATCGGCCCTAAGGTGTCATGCACCAAAAGGGAGCTCCGAATCCGGAGACTTTATTTGGGCCAATCGTGATATCCACGAAGGGCACTCCGAATCTGAAGTCTTAATCGGCCCTAAGGTGTCATGCACCAAAAGGGGGCTCCAACCGAGACTTTATTTGGGCCAATCGTGATATCCACGAAGGGTGCTCTAAATCCAAGTCTTAATCGCCCTAAGGTGTCATGCACCTAAAGGGGCCGACCAGAGAGTTTATTTTGGCCAATCGTGATATCCACGAAGGCCGGTCCGAATTCGGAGTCTTAATCGGGCCTAAGGTGTCATGCACCGAAAGGGGCTCAATCCGAGGCTTTATTTTGGCCAATCGTGACATCCACGAAGGGCGCTCCGAATCCAGAGTCTTAATCGGCCCTAAGGTGTCATGCACCAAAACTGAGGGCTCCGAATCCGGAGACTTTATTTCTGTCAATCGTGATATCCACGAAAGGCGCTCCGAATCCGGGGTCTTAATCGGCCCTAAGGTGTCATGCACCAAAAGGGGCTCAATCCGGAGACTTTATTTCGCCAATCGTGATATTCACGGCGGCGCCCGACCGGAGTCTTAATTGGCCCTAAGGTGTCATGCACCAAAAGGGGCTCAACCGAGGCTTTATTTGGGCCAATCGTGATATCCACAAAGGGCACCAATCCGAGTCTTAATCGGCCCTCAGGTGTAATGCAACATAAAAGTGGGGCTCCTAATCTGGAGACTTTATTTCGGCCAATCGGGATATCCACGAAGGGTTCCCCGAATCCAGAGTCTTAAACGGCCCTGAGGTGTTATGCACCAAAAGGGGGCTCAGATCCGAGACTTTATTTCAAATTTTAAAAGGTTTAATTGGCCCTTAAAGGCTGGGAAGCGAGCTTGAGAAAACGAGAAACTTTGTATTGCAACGTGGGAATATGTACAAGTATCAATCCCACAAGTCGGGTCACTGATAGAATTTACGTAAATGTGTTGAATTCCAAGGTTGTGGCAGGCTTCTTCCTAACATGTCTGAGAGCCGATATGCCCCTGTTCCTGCGATGGATTCTATCTGATTGGGGCCGTCCCAGTTTGGGCCCAATTTGCCATCGCCACCTCCCATTGGAAGTACCTTCTTCAGACTAACTCTCTCGCATGTATCGGCCAATCGAACTCGCCGATTATACGACTTGGCGAAGGTCACGATACCATGCCATGGATGCCGTGTTGCTCTTCGCTCTTCGATTAGAATCAGATCCAGGGCAAGCATTGTGTTGTTTTGGCCCATATCAAAAACTTGCGATTTCAGAGTTGGGAGGCCGATTTCCAGGGGTAAGATTGCCTGGGTTTCAAAGCATAAAGTTTAACGGCTTTCTCCAAAGGATCTTCGTCAGAGTACGATGAGCCCATAATACACTTAGCAATTCTTCGACCCATTTGCCTTTAGTTCTTTCTAGCCTCTTTTTGATGCCATCCAAGATGGATTTGTTAGAGGCTTCGGCTTGACCATTGCTTTGGGGGTAGGCCGGTGTAGAGAAGTAAGACCGAATGCCATATTTGCTGCATAACTCTCAATATACGTCACAGTCGAATTGGGTGCCATTGTTTGAGATGAGAGCTCTTGGAATGCCGAATCGTGTTATGATGTTTCTCTATACAAAGAATTTAATGTCGGCATCTCGTATATGTGTTAAAGCCTCTGCTTCAACCCATTTTGTGAAGTAATCTGTCACGACGATTAAGAATTGCTTGTTCCCTAGGGCCCTCAGCAATGGCCCTATGATATTAAGTCCCCACTGAGCAAACGGCCAGGGGCTGGTGATAGAGTTCAACCCTTCAGTAGGAAGATGGGTTAATGGGGACAACTTTTGGCCGTCGTGATTTTTTACATAACTCTCGCTACGCCTCATTGCTCTGGCCAATAATACCCCTGTTATAGCTCGATGGGCGTGAGCGCCCTCCAACGGGCACCAACCGCCTCATGTATCTTCGTCAAGCTCCTCCACTTTGTCGGGGTGCACGCATTCCAAATATGGTCCAGAGAGGGACTTCTTATAAAGCCCTCCTTGAGGATCCAGATAGTACCGCAGGGCTTTATTTCGCAACTTGTGTGCTTTTTTTTGTCCTCCGGGAGTTGTTCGAAGAG
The DNA here is from genome assembly GCA_025200525.1 of Camellia lanceoleosa. Taxonomy (NCBI): domain Eukaryota; kingdom Viridiplantae; phylum Streptophyta; class Magnoliopsida; order Ericales; family Theaceae; genus Camellia; species Camellia lanceoleosa. The sequence goes on along the minus strand of JANUSC010000736.1, from coordinate 44,883 downwards.
GAATGCAAAGAATGGGGTCCATCCAACTTGGTGCGGATTCTATAACGCTGACATGGATTTCCTCCGAAGGGCCAATACCGGCCCGGATGAAACCTACTTCGATGGTCCGCTTGATCTCGTAATTGATGGCGGAGGCTAGGCACGCTAAGGCATCCACGTGTGTGTTCTAGTCGCGGTTATTTGGTTCGTTCGATGGCCAAATTTTGCCAAAAGAAATTGGTCGCTTTCATGTAGGCCACCATACGGTCGTTTCTTGCCGCAGACTTCTTTAGCCGATCGACACCAATTTTGAATCACAAAACACAAGCAAACGCCGAGCGCCAAGAAGGTGCGATTCCGCAGACCGCCAGAAGGGCTTCAGATTCGCCGTTATTTGATGCTTCGCTGCTTGACGGCCGCTCAATTATCGCTACCGTTTGATTTTGGTTAGACGATCCATCACAAGATAATTGCCAAATATCCCCGACATAAATTCTCCATTCGCTTGGTCGAGCTTCACTTTGGTCGAACTTCATCAGTTTGAGGTTGGCAAGCCCGCCGGTGAATTCGCAACAAAGTCGGCCAAACATGCCCTTGATTGCGGTTTTAGGTAAAACTAAATGTCGATACGAGTTCAATGCCCATTTTGAAACACGCCATGATGCTTCAAAGACTGTAGTAATCGATCGGAGGGATAATCATTAGCACCCCAATGCTATGTCCTCGAAGAAATGCATTAGTTTTTCGCCACCATGACTAGGGCTAAGATGAGTTTTTCCAAAGGAAGGTAGCGTGTTTGTGTCAACCATTGCCTTGCTCACATAATACATCGTCGTTGCTCCTCTCCTCTTTTAAAGACGGACCGACGGCCCTATTGGAAACTGCCAAATATAGAATGAGCGGGTCACCAGCGGCGGGTGTTGTCAAGAGAAGTACTGAGCGGAGGTAAGTCTTGAGTCCGTTGAAAGCTGTTTCGCATTCGGCAAACCATTCAAAAGCCTTGCCCTACCGTAGTGTCTGAAAGGATTGCTCAAGAAGTGGTCCGAGATCTACCGATGAACCCGTTGAGTGCGCCGCCATCTCCATCAACTTTTGGACTTCTTTATCGAACGGAGCCGAGTTCCAAGATTGCCGTGGACTTGCCTCGGGTTGGCTTCGATTCTCGCTGATTGACGATGTAACCCAGAATTTGCGAGCCGATTCTCAACGCACACTTGGAAGCCGCTCGCCATTCTCATTCGGCGAAGATGTCAATGTCTTTTCTAGATCGGCTATATGATTCGTTCTTCTTTGGACTTGACCACCATATCGCCGATGTATACTTCTATAGTGTGGCCGAGTTACTCTTTGAACATGGCGTGACCGCCTTTGTAGGTTGCCCTGCATTCTTCAGCCCAAAAGACATAACTTTGTAGCAGTAGGTTCCTCTTGGGGTGAGGAATGCAGTTTTGTCCTGGTCATCTGGATGCATGGCGATTTGATGGTATCCTCTGTAAGTATCGAGGAAGCTTATACGCTGATGACGCTACCGTCGCATCGGCTGTTGGTCGATTCGGTAGGGAAAACAGCCTTTGGGGCAAGCTTTGTTCAGATCCGTGAAATTGACGCACTCGCCAAGTCCCATTTTTTCTTCTTCACCACCATCATATTGGAGAGCCACGAGGGTATGTGACTTCTAATTGCCCCTGGCCAAGCAGTTTGTCTACCTCTTCAACAACGGCGACAGGTTCATGGCCGAATCGCCTTTTCAATGATCGGCTTACATTTGGGATCGACATTCAAATGGTGCTGTAAAACTGATGGGTCTATTCCCGGTATTTCGTACAGAGTCCATGCAAAGACGTCGAGATTGTTGAGCAAGAAAGAGATCAGCTGCTGCCTGTCGGCCTGATTCAGAGAGGCGCCAATCATGAAGAACTTTTCTAGGCTTCCATCGATGTCAACTCAGTCTAAACCTTCCATGGCCTTCTCATTTGGATGCCGCCCAACACCATCAAGGTTCTCCCGATTCAGCACCAAGATGGAGTTCACTTGCAGTTCCTTTGGCGTTTTGGCGGCAAGGAGATAACATGCTTGTGCCGATTTTTGGAAGTCGCGGATTTGCTCAATGCTGTGTTCTGTTGGGAAACGTAGCAGTTGATGATAGGTGCATGGGACGGCCTGCAAGGTATGCAACCACGATCGCCCCATGATGAGATTGTACGGCGATGGCAGCCTGACGACCAAGAATTCCACATCCACCGTTATGGAACCTGCTCGAACGGGTAAGCTGATCTTTCCCAATGGGTACTCTGGATTGGCATTGAAGCTGAATAGTGGATATGAGCGAGTCGTCCGACTCGTGAATTGAAGTTTGATAAAGGTTTCATAATACATAACCTCCGAAGTACTTCCCTGGTCAATAAGAACGCGTTCGACAGTGAATCGGTTTACACGTAGCTCGACCACCAATGGATCGATGTGAGGGAGTGTTACGCCGATCAAATCAGAGTCTTCGAAGGTGATACTTGGCGTTTCGGCCATTTTGTCGGGCGTGAGTTGTCGTTGGGGCCTCGGATGTGATTGATCGCATGCATGGCCGGGTTGCCAAGTCAGATATCATGTGGACGGTGTCAAGCGGAAGTGTATCCTTCTGAAGGGCGGTGTTTTGATCGCGACTCTTCGACGCATTGTTGGAGACGTCGCCCTTTGCCAACTCCTCAAGGTGATCTATTGAGGCATAGCGCCGGCTTCTTGTTGTTAGGCTTGGGATCGACGATCATTCGCCTCTGTGGTCGCCAAGCTGGCGACTATTTGTTTGAATTTTGCTATTTCGAGGCCGATCGCGATGAAGGCGTTCGCTTCAGAATCATGTTATCCAACCTCTGCTTGGTTTGCCAAACTTGTGCCATGGTCGCTTGTATTGTCTTTGCTGGGTTTGAAGATGAGCAGAGGTCCAAGGCATGTCTTGTCGCGATGGTTTTCGGTCCAAGCGAGTTTGCTAAAGTGAGGTCATCTCTGGTGGTCTCAAGGTGGCTATCTGAGGATCTTCAACACCGCCATGGATGTATTTGAGTATTCCCACAGACGCCAATTGTAGAGAAGTGGTTTGGAAATACTCTTCAAACTGGGAGACGCTTAGTGATCCTCACTAGTCACCGAAAAGATATAAACACTCCTGGGGTGCTTAATTAGCACCGACGACAAGTCATTCACACTCAAGATAGCTTGTTTACTAAGTTAAGTGAAGTGATTCTTACATATCTTTCTAAATCAGTGGTCCTTGTATTTATATTTGCTCTTTAGGCCTCGGGCCCGAGCCTACTTTTATCCCGCTCCTTTTATTTATTCGAGCTACCGATCTCTGGATATTCGCCTTCATAATGTATTCGCATCCTAGTCACGCGGCATGGAGCCAATAATACCGATTTCTAGGGCACGACCTTCCGACTCTTCTATTTATTCGCCCCACAAGTATATTGACTTAAGTTATAAGGATGATAATGTTAATTAATTGAAATTAATAATTTAATATACTTGTTAATATCATTATATTATTAAATTATATATATATATATATATCATAAATAGAATATATGTTAAAGTGGTCAATATCGATTTAAGTAGGAGCATAAAGTGCTTACACCGACATCAATTGAAAATCGAAAAATCAAATTTAAAATTGCAATAGCCAATTTTTGTTTTAAAAAGACAAAATACCGACGGTTTGGTTTGATTTAATCAATTGGATTTTTTTCGATTTTTTCACACTCAATAAAAAATGATCACCGAATTGAATGAGATTAACTTATCGAGTAGAGTAAATTTATAATTTTACCCTAACAAAGATGATACATGTTGCATATTTGTATATTTTTTATAAAAAAAATGCTAATAATTACAATTAATTAAATTAAATCGAGATAAAATTATAAATTAAAAGTTAAAATTAAATTAATTAAAATTATAAAAAAATATAATAATACAAGAACTAAAGTGTGGAGAGAAACTGCAAAATCTACCCAAAAGACAAAAAAAACCCCTAAAAAAGGTTAGAAACAAGGGGTGAGAGCCCACCTTATCTCAATGGGGATTTGGCGGTGGAGATATTGGATTTATAACCCCCTCCCATTCCAGTAGAGAGAGACAGAATGGGGAACATGCTAGAGCCTCAAGACAAATGCATCTTCACAGTGCCTTGAGTTTTTTTTAAGTACGACTAGCTTTTAAAATTGTCCCACTTTCATAGAAAATTATTCGGTGTATTTTTAAAATATTTAAGTCTCGTTTGGGAACAAGTTAATTTGGTAATTTTTTAGTTATTTGACTAAAATATGAGCAAAAAAATTAGTATGTTTGGAATGAATTTTTGACGTTTTACGAAAAGATGTGCAAAAAATAGAGAGAAAAGAGAATATTTGACTTTTTTGTATGGATTGTTGGCTTTTTGGCTAATTTAAGACTATTTTAGTAACTTTTTAACTTTTTACGAAAAGACATAGAAAAGTAGAGATGTGATGTGACAACTTTTAGTAACTTTTTGACTTTTTTATTAAAATAGTCACTCCCAAAACGAGGCCTAGTAACTTTTTGATTTTTTAACTAAAATAGAAGATTCCTAAACGAAACCTTAATGTTAATATTTCTTTATTAATTTTTATTTATTATATCTCTTATATATTTTAATCACATAATATAAAATTATAAATTTTAATTTTTTTCACCAATTATAATACTTGAAATATCACATGACTACAAACCCAATAACTTTACCATATATGCACCAAAAACAAATTGACAAAAGATTACACTTAAAATAATATATATATATTTTTTTTAATTTATAAAATGTCAGAACAACTTCCGTAGTTGTTATTGTTAAGCACACTAGCCATTTGCAATTCATTGTGTCAAACTTAGGTCAAGTTTGGAAAGTGTCAAATAATTTATTTTTTTATTTTTTTATTTTTTATAATATATATATTTTTTTATTTTTTGTATATTTTTTCATAAAAAATAAAAGTGCACTTATTTAGGTCATTCCAAACAATCCCTTAATATAATATATAAAAATATTGTATGAAATTAGTACTTTTACGGTAAATTAACATTTTTTGAGATTTTGTTTAATATAAATCTCTATTTATATTTAAAAGATTACACTTATTCCACTACTAAAAACACTTTTTGTAATCGTTATAAACCGTCAAGAAATAATAAAAACAGTCGAAAAGATTTTTATGACAGCCCATGCGACGCAAATGGGGTCATAATGTGGGGGTGGCAAATACTTTTTGCGACGGTAAAGCAACGGTCGCAAATTATTTGCAACCGCCTAAACTACTTATGGCGACTGCTATTTTGCTGTCGCAAAAAACAAAGAAAAACACTAACATGATTTTTGGCGACCATCTTGTTACCGTCACAACAACAAAAAAAAAAAAAACATAAAAGTGTAGCGTTAAGCACTCTAAGAATAGAAATGACAAGAATTCAAATAGTATAGCATTGAAGTTTAATTGAACATGCCATTTGAGTCTCAAAATTGGAGCCATACGTGAATTATTACAACTAAAAACTTGAAAAAAGTTCTTTTATGAAAAAAATACAATCTAGAACTGGCCAATCTTCTCATCAATTTTCTTGCTTGGGTGTTTCTCCACTCTATCGATGAACTGGCCAATCTTCTCATCGATTTTCTTTTCAAATTCCACATCACCACATTGCACCTACGCCCATGGAACCTGCAAAACAATCTGCTGCTCAAAAGCACCATAGCATGCACAACACCTCCACCTTTGTGCCAAACCCACAAATGGCAACTCAATGTCACGTAAAAGAGCAGATCAAAGTATTACTAGAAAATAATTAAAATTACTTTCTTATAAATAATATTCAATTCCATCTACGGCATTTAAAACAGTCCATCACAGACCTTGGCAGCCTCAGCCACAATATCAGGAAGCTCCATAGCAGTAACATCATTTAGTGCAGGGAGTGAGTTTGCAACCAGAACAACCTGTAAAAATATCCTTGTTACTCATAGCAAGCACGTAGACACCACTGTTAAAGAAAATGTTAAGCCTACAAAGTACAAAGTAACATCAATGGTAGCTATAAAGTTTAGTCCTAAGAAGTTCCTTTGTTTCAGGCTCACACCCTAATCAACTGGGCACAACCTAAAAATCCAATACGATGTATATCACATAATAGCCATTTATCATACATTTACTAGTCATTTCATATGATGAAGTCAAAATGTCAAATATGTTGTACAACAATGTAATGCAATCCTAAGATCCTAATTGCATATCATATGATTTTGACAACGAACGCTGTAACATCGATCATTTGAACAGCTAGATATGCAATCCATTGTAAAACAATCAGATCAACTTTCATCAATCATAATGCATCTAAATGATGTTACTACTGAGAAAACACTTACTTCAGTTCCCCGTCGAAGGAGTTCCTGTGCTAGTGGAAGCATTCCCAGGATCACATCAGCACCTGAGTTGTCCATAAAGAGTAGTGCTCTTTTATGTGGTGGAGGTTTCTTGTCTCCAGACCCATGGCCATAAGAACTAGCAAACATGTGAAGGAAAAGGATTCATACACATTTAGACTTCCGTTATCTGCCAACATGCACATCATACTTCACAGAGCATAATTCATCAAAATTTTATTTTTCAAAACTTCCTTGAAAAAGGCCATGGGTGAACAGAAGAGATAACCATCCTTTTGTGCATTTACTATTTATAAAGAGCTAAACCAATAAAAGATCGTATCATTTTCCACAAGAAGTGATTAAACCCTCAAGAGTTCAGCTAACCTAAACTTGCCATTCATGTCATCTGCTACTCAACATGCCATAGATCCCCATCAAATACTTTTATGATGTTTCCAATATGTGTGAAAATCAACTCTCAGGCTTCAAATCAATTCTGTGAATCAAGCTCAGAATCATCCTCGGTAAAAAGAAAGTTTTGCAAGGAGTGTCGTTAGTTTTTTCATGGGAGACTTCCATGAGGGACATCCAGACATCCAACATCCACTCATGTAAATATTTTTTTTTTTTTTTTTTTTTTTTTTTTTTTGACTTGACTTATATAATTAAAAAATTTAATTTATTTTTTTTTTTTTTTTTTATAAAAAATAATTTAATTTTATGTTTAGTTGTTTAGTTATGAGTGTAAAATTATTATATATCAATCAATCAATCACACAATTCTACTCAAATCAAAACATCTTTTCAAAAAACTTTTTAAAAAAAAAACCACCAAACAAATTTTCTAACTCAAAAATTCTACAACACACACACACAAACAAAATATATCATTCATACTTCAAATCACATTTACAAACACACCAAAAACGCAGCTTAATTATTGTAATATCACTGGAGAAGCTCTCTCTTGAATGGTAAAAATTGCAAGTTATTACCATCATCAACCCGCAAGAGTAGGTATTATGTAATAACAGAATGTGCAGCTCTACAACAGGGAAGCATATGAATTGAAAATGAAAAGCATATATTTATAGTTATTAAACAACATAATGCAGATAAACCTGTGCAAGCCGGTAAAGCATCCTTGAGGAAACAGCAGTTGTATGAGTTCGCAGAAGGTTTTTGTTTGCCTCCTCCCTTTTCCAATCATATTCATAACTACAGGAAAATAGATTTCATCTCACACACTGAGATAAACTATTAGATTTCATCTCACACACTCAGATAAACTATTAGGGAAGAAAAGAGCTTATACCCCCTGGACCCATAGCCACCAAACTCATGAACACGCTTCACCCGCTCAACATAATCTTCAGGAAGAAACTTCGCCATGGGAGGAACTATAAATATAATCACCAATAAAGAATCAGAAAGAATCTACCAATTGGAGACACTGACGTTGAACTGAAGTCAACCAAACCTTGCAGGAAGAATGTATCATGAGAATCACGGGCAGGATGTTGTTGTGGCTGGAACAGTGCATCAAAATTCCAGAAGCTGCAAAGCCAAACAACAATGAATGCAGAATTAACATTAAGACTGAATGCAGTTTCCTGCAACAATACCGTGAGTTGTAAGCATTCAAACCCCACTGAAAAAAACATATATAATGAAATTGTAATCTATCCAAACAAAGGCTATATTTAAAATAAAATAAATAATAATAATAATTTATAAAAAAGAAGAGAGAAAAGATCATAGGATCTCCAGTGTATCCCATTCAGCAAACCATTTTCTGTTCTTAACATCAACAAATGGGGAGGTGTTTAGAGGCACCTCCTTGTTTGGAAAATTACCAATACAAAAGGCATAACTACAATGGAGTCAATATTATATAAGTTTTCACTGTATTGACGATGGGAAATTATTGACAACCACATCTTATTGTCATCAATCATCCAGGATTATTTGGGCAAAGCACCCAGCATTTGTTTTTGGATGTAACCCCTTTCATGTATCAGCAAAAAATTCCATTGGAATGTGGTATGGCCTAGCCTTCAAATACACTAACTTCAAAACTATATAGGTTAAAGCTAAAATAACTTCTTATCTGTTATCAGTAGCTCCAATGAACTATCATATAAAAGGCAAGATCAGTTACCTGGAAAAAAAAAAAAAAAAAAAAACCCAATAATACACATTAATGTGTGTTTGGGAGGGGAAAGATCAGTTACCTGCTTTCAACAAAATTGTTCGTGGGCATCTCCTCAAATCTGCATCCATTAAGTGACCAATTGAAAAGAACATTAACCCCCAGAACATAGGGATGCATAAATAGACATGCACAAACACATAGTGATGGTAGGATTTGTCGACCATAGCTTCCCATGCATACCTTTCAATTGAGTACCTCTAATTTTTTCGCCTATGCAAAATCAAAGAAAGAGAAAAGAGGGAAACCCGAACAACTCAATTAATACAAAATTTCTAAGCATATCACAATTCCAGCCCAAATTGGAGAATCAAAAAACTGAAATACACAAAACCAAAATTAAAGAATTAAGCATGTCACAATTCCAGCCAAAACCCAAATTACAGAATCAAATAAACTGAAAAGAAGAAGACTTGCCTGAAATGTGAATGGTTTGAAGGTGAAGATTCTGAGAAGCTCTATCAGAGTATGAATAAAAGAAGGTTGAAGAGAATGTGAGGAAGACTGGTAGAAGAAGAAAATAGGGTGATTTGACAGAGAACATAAAATTAATTCGTGTCAAGTTTAAATGAACCAAAACTATATTATCAACTAAGCTTTGTTGGGTTGAAATTATATTTGACCACATTGCACTGTTCATCACTAATCTCATTTGTGTGCGCACGTGTGTTTTCTATTAATAATCTCAATAATACTAAAATTGTTCACACTCATTCATTCTTAGCTATGAAACTTAATGTTCAACAACCAAAAAATCCAAATATTAAATATTCATGCTCCAATATACCAGTACATTTTGGGTATAACAACTAGAGGTAATACCCAGAGAAATGCATACCTATTCATTTTCTTTTGAAGCTTGCTGCCCACTAGATGCATCTGACACCTACAATATGTTAGTATAATGTGCTAATAGTTTCCATATTTATATATACAAATTGATAAAACGTAAAATTCGTCAATTTGTAACATGCTTATATAGTCTTGGAATACATGTGCTTTTTCATGCTGTTAATTGTTTCATTAAATAATTGACAACATCTCATATCTACTTTACTTACCCAATGGTAACCAACTTGCCATGTTTGACCAGGAACATTTATGACCCATCAATCATGAAATTCCAATGGGCTTGGGCCTAAAATTTTAAGACTGAACCGGCCCATTGTTGAGGCTTAGGCAATTTCTAACTTGATGGTATTGTTAGGCTTTCATAGATCTATTACATGAATCACTTTTTTTTTTTTTGGTAGGTGAAATTATTTTTTTAATAATATGAATGGTTCATTTTCTAAGATCTCTAAACAAATCATTTCATGTAAAAATCAGATTGCTTAAACAAAATTGTAATCATATAATCATATGACCTTTGTGTTCATCTCATATCTATTTCATTATACAAACATACAATTTAGATTTTTTTTCAAATGTTCATGCCGTTGATTGTTTCATTAAATAATTGACAACATCTCATATCTACTTTACTTACTCAATTGTTAACATTTATGACCCATCGATCATGAAATTTGATCTTCAATACACTTTTTTATCTTCCAACAACTAACAGTTAGATGGTGCCATCTGTAAATTGCAAGCATAAGAATCATAGAATATGGGTTCCACAAAGAGTCATGAAGATGTAAATTGCATATGGTAAGTGTAAGTGGGCAATGACTCGTAACTATGTAAACACAAGTTTGTCTTAATGTATTCTAAAATACTATCATAATTGCTATAGAACAGTCCACATTAGATCAACTTCATTTTGTCATTTAATGAGTGCTGCAGTTAGATATTCATCTAATAAAAGAATTAAGAATGAGACTCAGGAAACATGAAAATTCACATAAAAAGATATTCAAGAATAAGAATCTGCACAATAAAACATAACACTAAAATTTATGCTTTACATTACCTGGAAACCAAAACCTTAGAAGCATCAGTTAAACCAAGCTCCTGAGCAATAATATCCAAGTAATAACCATTTGAAGCAACATTAAGAGTTAAGGGTTCAACGGTCTTCTCAACTAAGTATGAAATTCGCACCACTTTAATCAAAATAGAGTCCAGTAAGCTTGATTGTTGGTCAACCACAGACTGTACAATCTCAGGAGGGTATGGATTTTCCCTCTTCATCGAAAGCTGTTCTTCAGAAGCAGACACAGAACCCGATAATCTTGAAGCGGCCTTCAGCATAAGTGACATAATCAACAGTGGATTTGACTCAACCTTAGGATTTATGCTTTTACATAAACTACTGAATTTTGTATCATAGACACAAGGACAGAAATTGAACTAAACCATTGAGTCGACCCTCTCTCTGCAAAGCTGCTCTAAAGTGATCACCAGGGATGAAGAGATTTAAGGAACTTCACAAATGACACAAAAATAAAGAAAAGCACTGTCAATCCAATCTTTCAATGTTCAAATAAATTGATGTAGTACAGGTGCTTAACATATACCAAGATTAACTAAAAATGCATTATATGATATGCTCAGTTTCAACAGAATCCGATTCCATAAGAATATAAACAGAAGATTAAGCTACTAGATGACTTACACATAAGCCAAGCTAATAGCTTTTCCTCAAAGTCATCAAGTAATAAAACCTAATTTTGACAAGCAGAAGTTGCACCAATGGAGAATTATTGGGCTTGGGGAATATAAATTGTTCAAAACTTCTCCCATTCACATAACACGAAGTTAACTAAGAAGTCAGGAGAACAAAACAATGAAATGCACTGTTTCATCAGTAAAAATGGTCCATCGCCCATGCAAGAACACAAAAGAAAGGCTGAGTTGCACATTTGATTGATTAACTTTTTCAAAAGAGATGTCCATCACATGCTAGACTCTCCGAGAAACATGGGATGATGAAAATTAGTAGTCAGCGAGAAAGAACAAGTATGTCTTTCATTGTATTATCCCTATCTTCATTTGACCCAATAATAATGTAGTAACTCCTAGCCTAAGTCAATGAAGTCATCCTCAAATTTAGTAAAGCAGTGCAGCTAATTTTTTTTTTTGGATAAATAGCAGTGCAGCCACTTATAAAAGAGGATATTTCTTTGATGAGACAAAATAGCAATCCATGTATCATAAAATCCAACTATAATCAACTATGTAGCAACCAAGAAATAAGTAGAAAGATTTTTTTGATGCAAAATCATTGCACATCTCAAACAACCAAAAACAAAATTGACAGGTGGATAGGAAATGTGATGCAAGATGTTACTGTAATGACTCCTAACCTAGTCAATGATGTCATCTTCAAATTTAGCAGAGAAATGTAGCCACTGATACCAGATGAGATCTCTAGAAACAGAATAGCTAGCTATGTACTATAATATCAAGCTAAGATTCCACAAGAGGGTCTCAGAAGAACATTGGGGTGTTCGTGAAGATTATTTTAAGCTAAAAGCTGATAATCAAAAAGCATAAGCTAAGAGCACTCCTCCGCAGCTTCTGGAAAATCAGCTTATTTAAGATATCTCTGCCTAATAAGCTATGCGAAGCTACACCAAACAGTCTACCACAAACTCCCAAATTAAAATAAGCTATAATTTGCTTATTTTATCCCCACATGTAACCATAACATCAAGCTTGTGGATCTCTTTCCACAAGATAAAACAAATACACTAGATTTCATGAATCATTCAAAACAAAAATTAGGATGACAACATAAACATAAGAGCTTCTTTTGGAGGGAAACATGTTTATAAGGTTTATCTACAAAAAAAATGTTTATATTATAGTAACAAAGCTGAAGGGCAACATGTTTATAAATTATAAAAATAAAATGAAATAACACAATACAGTGATTTCGAGACATTAACAAAGAAGGATAACTTCTCACTATGTAAAATGGAAGCTAGTTTGTCATTCTTTACTTCAATATAAGCAACCTACCTCATTTGAAAATAAATATGAGAGACGCAAAACCAACTCATCCCTAGGATCCTGTACAGTGGTATCATCAGTTGCAGCATTGATACCTAGCTGCAACAAAAGAACAAGAAGGGAAAAAAAAAAAAAAAAAAACACAAATAAGAAACTTTTCTTTTGATTAGTCAATTAGTGATTTCCCATGGGCATGAGAGACAAACAACAATAGGCTAACCCTGGGCATTCATTTTGAGTACAACTAAGCATATGATTTCAAATTTTAAGTTAAATAAGTGAAACCCAATGGCCCTAAACAGTGCACAGCCAACATACAGCCAAAGTCAAAAATCAAGCAAACAAAAACAAAATGATTAAAAAATCACAAGAAAAACAAAAAACAAAAACATGAATAAAACAAAACAAAACCTTCAGTAACGCCATCTCTGCAGCAGACTGTTCTGCGTCCTTCTTTCTCTTAAAGGTTTCTGATACAACAGAAAACTCTGGAAGTTGCAAGCAGCAGCGATAAAGACAAGGTCCCTTCTGTGGAATGGCTAACCCTGGGGATTCATTTTGAATAGACTCCTGTACTTCCTCAACCATATAGCATGCTTGGCATAGTTATTTGTGTTTAAAACAGTGACAAGTCTTAGGCAACCACATACCATGAACCAAGGCTGATCCAGTGTCATTGGGCATCTCAAACTGAAGCTTCATCTACCGCTGATTGCTTCTTGTAATTGAGTACTTTGGATGAGTAAACATAATGACCTACACCAGTACAAAACAAGTAATTTTCAGGAACCAATATTTTAAGTTCACAAACCACAAATCTGAAAATCCCTATGAAATTGTTATCAAAGGAAAAACTCACAGGTTGGGAGGGTGAACTTCACTGTCATGTCAGGAACTTCCATGGCTTGTCCACATGTCAGTGGAATTGCTGCTCTGATCCACTCAGCTCATCCAACATCGACTCGGCAGCTATTAAATCTGCAATCATGACAGCAGTGGAAATCATAGACCATTCAGGAAGGCCAATAATGGATGGAGACAAACCTGCAGGAGTTTTCGCAACTGGAGAGGTATAGAGATTGAGAGATTGAGATTGAGAGATTGAGAGATTGAGAGATCAATCGATTGAGATCAAGAGGGATAGGGAGATTCATACCGGTGAGCGAGAGCGACAGCGAGAGAGAGAGGTTGAGCGAGCCAAGCTAGGGCAAAAGCAAATAAATAAAAGGAAATAGGAGAAATATATGTTAAATATAAGTTGGAGTTATTTTTTTTTTCTTTTGTAACGGCCAAACAAGCAGTCGCCAAAAAGTAGTCGCAAAAAGTCAATTTTCTAGTAGTGTTTCTCTTATCAGATTAAAATAAGATATTTGTCATTTAATCTTTATACGTATAAACTAATAAAATAATACAAATATTTTATTCATGTCATTTTAAGAAAATAACAATCATCTTTTTTGGTTTAATTCACACAAAAAATTAAGTTTTTTTTTTTATATAGTTTTTCATCTTTTTTTCCTGATTTTTTAATATTTTAAACAATTTTTATTTTTATATTTTAAATATATATATATATATATATATTTTTTTTTTATAACCAAGTGTCTGAGCCAGCTTTTGCGCACCTCAACTAATCTCGGGGCCTGGTTAATGACCGGCAAACCTTCAAGGCCCCAAAGTGTGACTCGAACTCGAGACTGTGAATTTTAGCCTCCAAGCATTACCGCCGCCACTTACTTTGGGGTTTAATAGAAATACTTAAGAAGTATAATATTTTGTGATTCTTTTTCAAATTCATCAAATACAAAAAGTTACAAAAACATAAAAATTCAATACATTATCTTATTTTGTTTTATTCAATGATTTTTTTTAAAAAAAATTTTATACAAGTTTTATACTTTTTAAATATATTAAGATTAAATTGATCTAATTTAGATATAACAATGGAAATAAAAATAAAAATTTATATTTATATATAAAAATTTATACAAAAAATTTATAAAAATTTTGTGATAGTAATATTGTTTTAAATATAAATCATGTTTATGTGTTTGAAAATTTTATATAAAATTTATGTTTGTATATCATCATTCAATAAAAATATGTTCAAATAAAATTTAATGATAAAAAATTATAAAATGTAATCATGATGATAGAAAAAAAAAGGCAAGAAGGTCATTTAGAAAATTTTAAGACATGATATCAATAATTCAAGAAATAATTTGTAATGAGATTATAAATTTGATGAAAAAAATATAATTTTTTAAATATGAGAAAAGAATATATATTAAATAAAAATCTCTCTGATGTGAGTGTAATTGAGCGAAGCTTTTTAAAGGGACGCAAGAAATATGATTGGACATACCATTTAATTGTACAATCCATTTCAAAATTTGTCGCTCAAATTAGAGTCTACATGTTGGATTGGCAACGTTATCGGAGTCTACATTGTCAAATCAGAGTCGTCTACATGATAAGTGAGTTAAATTTAGGTTGGGATTAAAAAAAAAAAATTTAAATAAATTAAATTAAAAAAAATTAATAAAATAAAATGTCATATTTAAATTAAAATTATTTCAATTTTGCTCTTATAAAAAATTTAAAAAAATTTAAAAACAATTTTCAAATGAAACTAATTTTAACCGGGCTAAATTAATCAAAAAAATTATGCTAAAAATGTTCTTTCCAAACAAATTCCCTAGTTTTCAATTAATATTTATCGTTTATTTTTTTTTACAAATAAATATTATAAATTAATATGTTTATGATTATTGAATTGATATAAAATTTTTGATAAATAATACATTCCAATCTATTGTAGAGGAGAGAAAATCTGGCCAATTAATAAGGGTGTAAATTTGGTCCACGCCATCGGGACCGGGGTCTTGCCCGGCCAATATCGAGTTTCGCAGGCTTCCTTCAAAATTTGGGCCGAGCCGGGCCATGGGTCAAAAAATGACCCTGACCGAAGCCCAAGAATATTCGGGCCCTGGACAAGCTAGGCCAGTGGATCAGGCCTGAGCCTCGGCTTGGGCTTAGGCGAACTTGAATAAATTTTTTATTTTTAATTTTTTCTATTAAAATTTTATTACTTTCAATAAAATAAAATAAAATAACACAACCTCAAAGTGCCTTAAATGAGTTTTAAGCGTGCCTAACAGGATCTGATTTCACCCGTAACCATGAGCGAGCTTAAATATCATAAATCTTAAGAATATTTTAAAAAGTTGGTAGAAAATTCACTTTTTATTTTTTCAGCCAAAAAAATTAACTTTTTAAATAGTGACTTGAATAAAAAAATTAATTTTTTTAACTAAAAAAACTATAAGTTACGTTCTTAGCAACTTCCTAAAATGGCACTCAGTTCATTTTCACACTCCTACCGATAAATATCATGGGATAGCAATAAGCACAGGCCAATAATGCCAATGTTTAGCACCATGTGATGGCATTAATTGCATATCTAATACACATTTTTATTTCAAAAGGAGGACGATCCCCACCGTTCACATGTTGAGTCGAAAGATGTTGTTGGGATCTGTAGAGCTAGTTATAAATTTTATTTTGATAATTTAAATAATTTATTTTATTTAACATTCTATGTATTTTATTTATATAAAAAATTAAATTAATTTAATAATTTTAACTTATTTAATTTATTACGTTTTTAATTAAAAAATTTATGTTTTTAAAAATTAATTTTTTTTTTTGTTAAAAATTCGATAAATTAAATAAATTATAATTATTTAATCAAGTTAATTTATTATTTAAATAAAATACATAAAATATTTAATAAAATAAATAATTTAAATCATTGAAATAAAATTCTAAATCTAATCTCAATTACATAAACGATGCCTTTCAACTCAAGATTGAGACTAAAGAGGACACTCCTTTATTTCATGCCTAATCAGATTTACATGTGCATAGTTATCTAAAATTACACAAGGAAAAACTCATACAACCTCTAGCAACACATACGCATTAGAGCTATCAAATCATAAATGTTACTGCTATTCATCTTCATTCTTCTAACCAAACCGTGATTTGTGCATGCATTAGAGACTCTTCAACTTTAAACACACGATATTACACCACTAGGTCAAGAACACAATGGTGGTCTCTCCTAGATTAGTCTCTCTTCTCACTAATCACCAAGGAAGACCGCCTGGCGACTGCAGTCGAGGCTTGGGGTCACCTTCTCAAAAGTACCATAGAGTATCATCTTCTTCACAAAACTTTGAATCGAATTGAACTGGTGGATAGAGGCTCATACTCTCATAAATTGCAGCTAGTAAGTAATTTTTTTTTTGATCAAATCAGAGAGATGTATTACTTACAAGCTGCAATTTATGAGAGTATGAGACTCTATCCACCGATTCAATTTGATTCAAAGTTTTGTGAAGAAGATGATACTCTCCCAGATGGTACTTTTGTGAGGAAAGGCACCAGGGTTACCTACCATCCCTATGCAATGGGTCGGATGGAGTGGGTTTGGAGCCCAGACCACCTCAAATTCAAGCCCGAGAGGTGGTTAGCCGGTGTTTTCACACCATCGATTCTTTCTGAAATGCCATTTTTAAAGCGGACTTAGGGTTTGTTTGGGCAAGGAAATGGCACTTGTGGCGATGAAAAGTGTTGCTATTTCATTAATCGTGATTCGATATCCAAGTGGTGACCCTGAAGCGTGCAAGCGTTCGTTTCAACAGTCGACCGCTTTGAGAGGCGGTCTTCCGGTGGTGATTAGTGAGAAGAGAGACTAATCTAGGAGAGACCACCATTGTGTTCTTGACCTAGTGGTGTAATATCGTGTGTTTAAAGTTGAAGAGTCTCTAATGCATGCACAAATCCACGGTTGTTTAGAAGAATGAAAATGAATAGCGATATTTATGATTTGATAGCTCTAATGGGTATGTGTTGCTAGAGGTTGTATATGAGTTTTTCCTTGTGTAATTTTAGATAACTATGCACATGTAAATCGATTAGGCATGAAATAAAGGAGTGTCTCTTTAGTCTCAATTTTGAGTTGAAAGGCATCGCTTGTGTCGGGTTGAGATTAGATTCTTAATTTTATTTCAATGATTTAAATTATTTATTTTATTAAATATTTTATGTATTTTATTTAAATAATAAATTAACTTGATTAAATAATTATAATTTATTTAATTTATCGAATTTTTAACAAAAAAAAATTAATTTTTAAAACATAAATTTTTAATTAAAAACATAATAAATTAAATAAGTTAAAATTATTAAATTAATTTAATTTTTATATAAATAAAATACATAGAATGTTAAATAAAATAAATTATTTAAATTATCAAAATAAAATTTATAACTAGCTCTGAGATCCCAACAACATCTTTCGACTCAACATGTGAGCGGTGGGGATCGTCCTCCTCTTGAAATAAAATGTGTATTAGATATGCAATTAATGCCATCACATGGTGCTAAACATTGGCATTATTGGCATCAGGCTTGCATTGCTATCCCATGATATTTATCGGTAGGAGTGTGAAAATAAACTGAGTGCCATTTTAGGAAGTTGCTAAGAACGTAACTTATAGTTTTTTAGTTAAAAAATTAATTTTTTATTCAAGTCACTATTTAAAAGTTAATTTTTTTGGCTGAAAAAATTAAAAGTCAATTTTTTACCAACTTTTTAAAATATTCTTAAGATTTATGATGGCCCCAAGCTCGCTCATGGTTCTGGGTGAAATCCGATCCTGTTCGTGGGCACGCTTAAAACTCATTTAAGGCCCGCCTGAGGTTGTGTTATTTTATTTTATTTTATTGAAAGTAATAAAATTTTAATAGAAAAAATTAAAAATAAAAAATTTATTCAAGTTCGCTAAGCCCAAGCCGAGGCTGGGGCAGTTCGATCCATCGCCTAGCTTGCCCAAGGCCCGAATATTCTTGGGCTTCGGTCAGGGTCATTTTCTGACCCATGGCCCGACTCGGCCCAAATTTTGAAGGAAGCCTGCGAAACCCGATATTGGCCGGGCAAGACCCCGGTCCGAATGAGCGTGGCCCAGCCAAATTTACACCCCTATTAATTGGCCAGATTTTCTCTCCTCTACAATAGATTGGAATGTATTATTTATCAAAAATTTTATATCAATTCAATAATCATAAACATATTAATTTATAATATTTATTTGTAAAAAAAAATAAACGATAAATACTAATTGAAAACTAGGAATTTGTTTGGAAAGAACATTTTAGCATAATTTTTTGATTAATTTAGCCCGATTAAAATTAGTTTCATTTGAAAATTGTTTTTAAATTTTTTAAATTTTTAAGAGCAAAATTGAAATAATTTTAATTTAAATATGACATTTTATTTTATTAATTTTTTAATTTAATTTATTTAAATTTTTATTTTTTTTAATCCCAACCTAAATTTAACTCACTTATCATGTAGACTCTGATTTGACAATGTAGACTCGATAACCGTTGCCAATCCAACATGTAAACTCTAATTTGAGCGACAAATTTTGAAATGGATTGAACAAATAAATGGTTTTGTCCAATCATATTTTTGAGTGCATTTAAAAGCTTCGCTCAATTACACTCACATCTGTGAGATTTTATTTAATATATATTCTTTTCTCATATTTAAAAATTATATTTTTTTCATCAAATTTATAATCTCATTACAAATTATTTCTTGAATTATTGATATCATGTCTTAAAATTTTCTAAATGACCTTCTTGCCTTTTTTTTTCTATCATCATGATTACATTTTATAATTTTTTATCATTAAATTTTATTTGAACATATTTTTATTGAATGATGATATACAAACATAAATTTTATATAAAATTTTCAAACACATAAACATGATTTATATTTAAAACAATATTACTATCACAAAATTTTTATAAATTTTTTGTATAAATTTTTATATATAAATATAAATTTTTATTTTTATTTCCATTGTTATATCTAAATTAGATCAATTTAATCTTAATATATTTAAAAAGTATAAAACTTGTATAAAAAAATTTTTTTAAAAAATCATTGAATAAAACAAAATAAGATAATGTATTGAATTTTTATGTTTTTGTAACTTTTTGTATTTGATGAATTTGAAAAAGAATCACAAAATATTATGCTTCACTACAACAAAATTGACTTTTTACAGCTTGCAATGCATGCCGTAAAAACTCTTTCACGACATGCACACAAATGTTGTTATATGACATGCCGTGGAAAGTTGAGCGTCATTTACATGCGGTAAAGTTGTAAAACTAATAAATTAAACATTAATGACATACTTTGTATGTCATTATATAACTTTCACGACATTTTTATCATGTCATAAATCATCATACTTTCCATGACATAATTTTGCATGCCGTAGAAAATTATTTTTAATATATTTATAGCATACTTTGTATGCCGTATATAGTATTTTACGACATTTTCTTGCATGTCATAAATCATCACACTTTTCACGACATAATTTTGTATGCCATAGAAGGTCAATTTTAATATATTTATGACATGCCTTGTATGCCATATATAATCTTCTACGACATTTTCTTACATGCCATAAATCATTACACTTTTCACGACATAATTTTGTATGCGTAGAAGGTTCACATTTTGTTCATTAAAATGCACTAAAAGAAAAGAAACATCACCCATATCCTATATCACATTTTGTTCAAAATCTCTTTTGTTAAACCGACAACACTCACACAAATTTTGAAATAACTCATTTACACATTCACAAGTTTTGAATTAGTTAATTTCCACCACAAGGATGGAGACAGAATGTTATGTGGGTGAGCTGATGGCTTTGATAGTGAAGGTGACAAACCAGAATTTGGCAAGGAAGGGTTTTAGGGAAAAGAATATTGGGTGAGAGTTAGCTGAAAGTAATGCTGATGAATTCAAAATGAGGATAGGGGTGGTTTAATCACCACAGTTCAGGTGATGTAAAGAGTGAGTGGGATGGGCTTGATGTAGCTGGGAAAAAATAATTTACCCGCTTGATCAAGTATGTTTAGTAGGAAATAAACTACTAAACATGTGCACATGAATGGAAGTGTTCACCTACACATTACTTATTACCATGCTGGAACAATCAATGTAATTAATCCGTTGATCCGGATTTTTTATCTCACCAAATGGTACTCTTTCTATTTGGGTGTATGTTCTCTGTATAAGTTCTGAGTCTATAACATTGTAATATGATACAATAATGCAAAAACACAAATATTACAGTGCTGGAACTGAGTCTTAACTAGTCTAATAAGAACTTGCCATGAGTAGATTTAATTCACAATACTATAGTTAAGGACATCTAGATTGGAGGAACCTAATGAAGCAAGACAACATCATAAATATGACTTTATTTAAGTCTAGAACTGGAGAAAAGAAGGGGCATGAGATACTGTATCCCAAAAATCCATGTCCCCTGTTCCAATACCTCCTCTCAGTCACACGATAGTGTCCCAAGATTCCTACCATATTTCTACGACTTTTTGTAAGCTTTTGTAAGCAATAATGAAAATTTTACAAGTCTGCAAAAGCTCAACCTATGGCGATATTGCAGCCAAGGCGCAAAGAGGATCTCTAATAGCCATCAAGCACTTAACAAGTAAAAATTATTTGATTAAAATCATCTGATATAGTTTTCACAATTTTACTTGCAAAACATAAGTTGTGGAGGTACAATAGATGCCTACTCAAATACATATAGCACTCCATGCAGCTTATCTCTGATCCATACATCATTTCTAGTAGTATGAATGTTAAAATTTGCATATCAACAAAATTCGATAGCGGTTCATGAATGTGTGTTTGATCTCCAAAATTTTCCCTCTTCTTTCATTGAAATGGACTCATTTCAACTCATTGGAACCATTTTCTTTCATTTTGAGAATTTTGTATGACAAGAGAAAACTTACTTGAGGAATACAAAATAAGGAGCCATCAGGAAGGCTTGAGCAAGGTTGTCCAGCAGAGCTGGTGCTCGTTCTGCAGAAAATAACAGGCTAGCTGTATTAGTGACATGATAGAGAGGCAATAAATAACGATCCAAAGTACAGAAAGAATTACCTCGAAAATGCCATGGCCTATGAACTGTCCTGTCCAACAGAACAACTGAGCCGCCAGAACAACCTGAATGTGCAGTTGAAATAAAGGGGTTAACTTTAAATAAGAGAAAACAAACACTGAATTCAGTTCACATAATGGAGGAAACAATAAATAAATAAATAAAACACTTGAACAATGAATTAAGAATAATTCTACCAGCTCGAACCTCGAAGCAGCCAAAAAAAAAAAAAAAAACATATGGGCTTTCTGAAGTGAGTTTACAGAAACCTACAGCAAATGGTTCACACTCAACCAATGGTTTGTGGCATGTTAATGAAGACATACTGGGCTAACATGTTCCACATTCCTCTATAAATTAGATTGGAAGACCTTCTTCACACTCTTCTCATATGTTCATTAACTCGTTTTTGAACCTCAACTTTAGTAAGCCTCCCAAGTTCCAATACACCAATTCCACATTCAATTAGCAGCTTCCTTGTGATTTTTCTTTATGACGGTTTCACAATCAACCAAAATAACCATGAAGGTCTCATGATGCAGCTTAGACTATCTTCTAGAGTTGCAATCCATAACTTGTAGGATTTTCAGCCCTTATAATAATAACAGTAAACTATTTTTAGTGGCCTCAGGTTTTCCAAGAGCTGCCATCATTCGAAAAAGCACAAAATAGCATAGACTCAAAGCATTCTCATAACAAAAATATATATATATAGTCTACTAATCACCATAATTCCCGTGTGCTATATGGTCCTTGGAAACATTGTAGTTTGTCCAGAAATCGAAGTTTTACATTCTTCTACTGTAGGTTAATGTTACTCCTGATTAGATATATAGCTCCATGTAGTTTTCAAGCAAAATCATACAGAGCAGATATAAGCTAGAATTACTTCTCAAAAACTTCTAATATAAGTGCATTATTTGCCATTAACAACACTTCATATTTTAACCCATTGACAATGTCTAGGTTAAAATTGGGAGATAAAAAGTAGTTTATATTTTTTTCTTATTTAGAATTTTGTTTGTGTTTCACTTCTCGATCTCTTTTTTTTTTTTTTCCTTTTTCTTTTTTTGGGTCACATGATAGAACATTTAGTAAGTTAATAGAGTTAGATTATTACAATAAACTAATGTCACTCCATCCTTAGATATAAAAATAAATACAGCACCTATGTTTTTGCCCCTTTTTGCTATTGGATGTGTCCAAATCTTCTCAATTAAGATTTGTATCTAAACTTCAACTATGTACTAAGTTGTTATTTTATATAATATCTTTTGTTTCTTGTTAAAAAAACAAACCAGAGACATCTTCCCAACCATCAATTGTTCTTTTGGTTGTGTTTATTTCTTCATACTCTCACCATCACCTCAAGTTCTGCAATAAAATGCTTTGCAGTACCCAAAAGAAACAAGAACTACTTCTAGCAAGTGATCATCCTCAACCAGCTTCCTGACTTTTGCCTAGAAAAGCTGAATCTAATTATTCACAGGGAAGAATTGCTTATGGTACATAAACAAAGTGATGCTCTTTGCACTTCATGATTTCACTTACAGCGACTTGATTTCATTTCCAAAATTTACAACTAGACATCTTAAAAAAACCAGAAACTCATATTACTCTATGCATCCTGCAATGTAATGGTAGTATCTTGAAGATTCTATTATCATAGATTTGATCATATAATCTTGCAAATTCTTTCAATTAATAATGAGGTCGCCAAAAAGTAAAGTCAACTTTTTAAGAGTTATGGCACATGGCTTCCTTTGTATTTGTGTTTCTATTATAAGACTTGTTAGACATATCTTTTGTTTCTATTATAAGCCAGACAGATTGATCAAAATGAAGATTAGAGCCAAAGAGGAGAGTTATTATTGGTTTAAGAGTCAAACCTAAGTATTTGTTTTTGGTATTTCCCCTTTATTTTATTCAAAATGACAAACTACCAGTAGATCTCTCTTATCATTTTGAGAACATACTGGCTGACCAATACAGATGGGATAGTATATGATTTCATATTGATCTCCAGTAAATCGTTGACACGCTCTAAATCGTTGTGGATTTTGCCACGCATCCATGAGTGTAAATCATGTGTTTTCATCGTGTAAATGGAATGTCATCAGTCAAGTTCTTTCGCAGTCATGAAGTGCCAGCTAAATGCAAAGGGTCATGATAGTTTCGATGAGCACTTCATCTCATGTACTTTGCAAGCGCCTTTTGAAAATGACATTGTGTGTATATAAGCTAAGCTTGGTGACTCTTATATGTGATAAAGGAAGCTTGGGACTTCTTTTGTTTTTCAGACTCATTATAATTTTGTTGTATATGTAAAGCCACGTAACTAAATGTCCCTTTTGCATTTTGAGGCCAAGTTAATGTTAAAAGTTTAGCATTTTATTTATACTTCAGCACCAGCTCTGACCACATGGTTCACCCTGAAATTCTCTCAAATTATCTAAAATATGCTTCCACTATGATTGAACAAATTAATAACAAGTGGATTCACTTGACCTCAATATAAACAGGCCTTTGGTAGCAATGGGATTGCTACCAGCCAAAACAGGAAGTAGTACAGACCAAAAATTATGTGTAGAAAGTAGCGGACTAACAGACAAAATGCATGTTGAGGACTTTTGGTGAAGTGATTGCACACAACAGCTCACAAAGTTTTGCCAATTTTCCTCTGTAAAATTTTGAATAATACCACTAGCTACGTGAATGCAATCAGCAAGAATCTTGGCACATGCTCTTGCATCAATTGCAGATAAAGTTGACAGCAAAATTGGCAAGTCATTTCTGGAGTGCATAATTGCTGTTTCTTGCCAAAAATTATCAACCATATTCAGAAGGGCTGATGGAAAACATTCAAGATTTACATGTAACAGCCAAACAAAAAAACTTTAAATTAACTAGCCAAAATAGGCGGGCAGAGAATTGACTTCACAGTCTAATTCAAGTACACAACTTTATCAGCAGTTGGTTTTGCAACTAACACAAAGCCCTTAACATAGCTAAGCAATACCCTGTCCAAATATGCTTGCTCATTGAATCTGTCGGGACAATGAGAATACAGAGTTGATAAAGAGAGAATAGAATTGGTAAATAAACTAAATCAAGCACCTGATAATTAATTACAACCTTGAATCTGTTGATGTTCTGTAGAATTATGGTAAGTTAAATTAAATACAGTGAGGAATCTGGTACTCAATGGATTCAACGACAGTACTACTAGATTTAATCTGGAGCAGAAGTACAAGTATCACAAGGTTTGAGAATAATTGCAAGGGTTACAGAAAGCAAATATGGAAAGCCATTTATCTGTTATATGTTCTGCCCTCTGGGTGGGAATGTTCATGTATGTCTGAATTTGAAAGACTCTTATTGATTGCTATCGTATACCTAGTATTATATTATGAGTTGGATCAAGTTGAAAACTATGTGATTTGAAATGTGGTATAAATAGATACAAGTATATAGCATTATTGGCCTAAAATTTATGTTCAAGGCCTGACTATCTGAATCAAGTTGAAAAACAATTGATCAAATCAAAGAGCAAATTGCTCAAAACAAAAACAAATTATACATTATTATACAAATTGAGATTCCATCAACAAATTATTATACAACAAATTGCTCAAACTCGACGGGAAGAGCTTGAGGCAGAGAGAAAGAGAATACGAAACTGAGAGAGAGAGAGAAGAGGGTGGTGCTCACCTTAGTAGAGGATGGTCCTTGCTTCCCTCGCCGGTGCAGATGGTGGAGGCGGAGGAGCTTGGAAACCTCAAAATCGAAATTGCCAATCGCTCTGAGATTAGATCAAACGGGGCTGAAGAAGGGTGATTCGATCGGTTGAGAGAGATTAGGGTTTAGAGAGGGTTGAGAGAGAGAGAGAGAGAGAGAGAGACCAGAGAGTGAGATAGATGTTTATTGTTTTTCAGTTTTTTGTTTTAGTTATTGTAATATTTTAAATAATTTTTTTTTTTACTTTTTAAATTCAAATAATTTATATATACTTAAAAGAAATATTTTATTTTAATTTTAATAATATTTTACTTTTCAATTTTTTTAAAAAATTCACAAAATTTAATACATTTTTTATATATATTATATTTTATTTTTTTTACAAATATTTTATTTTTTAGTTGTATTCAGATTAGGCACATCTAAAAAATAAAAAATAAATAAATTATTAAAAGAAGAAAAAATATCAAATCAAGGTAATTTAAAAAAATAATAATTACAAAGTAGTGAGAAGTCATATAAATATTAATCATTAAAATTATAAACGTTTTCATGAATGTGTAATTTTTTTTTTTTTTCAAAATCCCACTAGGTGCAATTATCCCATTCAAGAATACACTAAACTATAAAATAATGTATAAATTATTTTTTATGTTGTCCTCAATTAGGAAATTTTAAAGTGAGAAGCTTGGTTGGAAATTGTTAGCTTTTTTAAATTAAAAAAAAAATCGGATTGAAATTTTTTTAATAAAAGTTTTCACGACATGCTAATGCATGCCGTGTAAAATTATAATATTTTACGACATGAAATATATGTCATCTTAAGTACAAATATTTTATGACATATTTTTGTATCCGTGAAAATATACATTTTTACGGCATGCTTTTACATGCCATAAAAAAATTAGGATTGATTTTTTTTTTTTCAAAAGTTTTCACGACATATTAATGCATGCGTGTAAAATTATAATATTTTATAACATGAAATGTATGTCGTCTTAAGTGTAAATATTTTCGGCATATTTTTGTAAGTCGTAAAACATACATTTTACGACATACTTTTGCATGCTATAAATATATGAATCAACGATTTACATGGTATGTATCTTTGTTATTTACAAAACATGCGACTTGCAAAAAAAAAAAAAATGCGTAGAATGTACTAACTACGACATGCATTTAATGCATGTAAGTAAACATCGTGAATAGTTAGTTTTGTTGTAGTGAAAGATGACAACATTAGATTAGGGATACACAATAATAATATACACGATTTATATCGCGGCGAATAACTCTCCTCCTACTCTAATAGGCAAGAGATCACAGGCAATGATCCATCCACCCAATATCCCTCTAAAGTTATCACATTACTCTCTTGATTTTTCTACATATATTTTCATAAAAAAGCTAAAAATTACTAAAATAACTTATTCTCAAGCAGAGACCTAAATATACGATTATGCAGTTATATTTTAGACTCCTAGTGGAAAAATATTATAAATGTTAATAATTAAAATTATAAATTTATATATTTCTTTAATAATTTTTCGTTGCCCACTAATAGGGTATTCCCCTATATTTTTTAATTTAATAATGTGAAAGTTTCTTAAAATATTTAAGGTAATTATCTTTCTTATATTCTTTTTAATTATCAATCAATTATCTCTATTACACATTATTTGATTTGAAAAAGTAGATTTATGAAGTGAATTTATATACTATTTTTTCTATATGGTAATATTATTTCTTGTGTTTGGTTGTAGTTTTTGAATATGATTTTTGAAAATTTTTATACAACTTACTTGGTAATTTTGAAAAATGAATTATATTTTCAAAAAAAATAAATGAGATAAATTAACTTTAGTAGAATAGGTATATATAAATAGGCTTTGAAAATCTAGGTACATTTTTTACGATAGGTAGATTTTTTTGATAATCGAGGCACATATAAATAGGTTTTGAATAGAAACATTTTTTGAAAATATAGGTACATACATTTAGGGAGGTATATATAGATAGGTTTTGAATAGGAACATGTTTAGAAAATATAGGTACATACATTTAGGTATATATTTTTGGATATAGGTACATTTTTTATGATGAGTAGGTTTTCTTAAAATCGAGCTATAGATAGGTAGGCTTTGAATAGGTACATTTTTCTAAAAATATAGGTACATACATTTAGGTATATATTTTTTGGATATAGGTACATTTTATGATAGGTTTTTTGAAAATCGAGGTATAGATAGGTAGGCTTTGTATAGGTATATTTTTTGAAAATATAAGTACATATAGGTACAAAAAACTTTTCAAGATTTTCTATTTTTGGATCATAAATTTTTTTTTCAATTTTGAAAATATTTGTTTGAGTTTTATTTTGTCAAATTTAAAAATAAATAAATTCTAAAATGAAATTAAATAGTGTGAGAGTATGGACCTATTTCACATGGAATAGAATTACAGTGAGTGTAAAATTTATTTTTTGTTTGTTTCAATTTTGAAGACTTTTTGAATTGGTGCAAATATTTATTAGTCCATAAATCATTAGCTTTTACCAAAAATTCTGTCATGTTTGGTTGGTGAGTAAGTGGAGGAAATAGTTCATTAATATTTTTTAGCCTCAAATTTTTATTTTATTTTTGTTGAGTTTCCTTTGGCTAATCATAGGCTAGTGTAATTTTGAGTTTCCTTTGGCTAATTATTAGTTTATGGTATCTTCTTTATGTAATTTTGGGTTAGTTCAAAATAGAATTTTATCATTTTTATTGTTATTGGATTAAATGGAATTAGTTTTTAGACCTATGTTCTTTTGTCTAATCTTTTGTGATTACATAGATTTGCTACCAAGTGATTTGGAAAAAAATATTTGTTGTCATATATGGTTAATTTTGTTTAAGGTTATTAAAAAACATTAAAAGATTTTTTATGGTTGTTGATTAGCATTGCTAATTTTTTGTTTCTTGGTGTCTAATTAAATTCAAATTTTCAAATTCTATCATTTTTATTGTTATTTTTTATATTTTATATTTTACATTTTCCTCCTCTTTTAAATTTTTTTTTATTCTTTTTATTCACTTAAGCATAGGATTTTTATCGGATATACATTTTGATTCAATGATTTAGATTGCTCCATCCAAAATTCAATGGTTGAGATGCTTTTCATTTCGCCCAAAATGCGCTCGATTATCTACATTTGTTATAGAAAGACTTAAAGAATCTATAATTCTTTGAGGGCAATGAGTTTGCCACTTCTTTGTTTAAATTTGTTTGTTTGTCTTCCATTTGTTTTTATTTATATTTTCTTTTATTTTTATTTATGAATTAAGATGTTTATATGAGTGCATAAGTGGCACACAAAGTTGATTTCGATTTTCACAATACACACTACACATTGCCTAAGAAAGGCCTTCATAACTATTATTGGACCATTTTTTTCTTTTTGTCAACTTTGTTTAGTTGAAATTTATTTATTTTTTTATCGAGAACTTTGTTTAGTTGAATTTGAACAAGCCAAAATTGCACTATATGTTTCTTAGAGAGCACATAACATTATTTAAAGTGCAACTTTGTTTTTGCCTTTGTTGGACATTGTCAGCAGTTACCAATAGCGAGATTATATTCCTTTCTAATTTGAGCGAAGTTCAAATGAGACCAACCTCTTCAATTAGAACAAGAAAGATTGATAACTTGGGTAAGAATAATAGTGATGCTATAAGAAAGGAACAATTTTCTCGAAATTATTTTGTGAATAAAATTTTCATATACTACATAAAAGATTGGACGAGAAGATTAATCCCAATATTATTTCCTCTGTGCCTTTAGACACGGGCATACATTTTTGAATCCCAATGGGACTTCTGTATACCTGTCAAAATATGCACCATCAGATTGATTCAATCCAATGGTTGAAAATGTCTTACTCTCATTTGTCCTACATGGACATTTCAATGGTTCAGATTTTTTGGGTGAATACCAATGCTTCAGATCAGTTTTACATTTAACTTTTAGATTCTTACCCTCGGGATTGAATCAATTCACCTGACATCTTCTCTCTCTCACTCTCTCGATTTTGATTTCAAATTTGAAACTCCATTCTCTCTCACACCTCTTCTTCCCACCACATCTTTCTCTTTCAGTAGCTTTGTCTCTTTAAAAGTTTAATCTCGGTGGTGATTTACGGAGAATATAACTCTGACAGAATATAGCACCTTGAGAGGGGTGATTTCTACCATCTGCCTCAATCTATACCTCATCTTTCTCTACACAGCTCTAAGGTAGAAAGCTATACTATCTGTTCTTTTTTTTGGAAGAAGGTGTGAGAATCTAGGGTTTTTATTTGGGTTTTGGATTTTGATATGATAATAAATCTTTGCCTCATCTCCCTCTCCCTCTCCCTCTCCCTCTCAAACTTCCCCTCTTTTATTTGGGTTTGTTTTTCTTTTTCTTTTTACTTTTTTTTTTTTTTTTTTGTTATCAGCATAGAAACCATTCTTTTTATCAAATGTAGTTATACAAAAAATATTTTGTCTGTTTGGTTCTTTGAGAAAGTGGTTGGATGTAGTTCAAACACAAAAGCCAAAATAGATTATTGAATTGAAGCATGAATAAGACCATTTGTTTACATGCCTTTGGGAACATATGAGGAGGAAGGAAAAATTGATTACATTTCTTGAAAATGTTTTTCTTTTCCTTTTATATGAATAAACAAGAAAAAAAAGTAAGAAAAAATATAATGTTTTGTTATCTATATTAGAAAAACAAATTACTTTATGTTATATTATAAAAATAACTTTTGCTATAATAAATTAAAAGCATGCGCCCTCAAAATATTCCAATAAAGATAACTCATATCACAGAATAAATATAAGAAACAACATACTTTCATAAACAATTAAATGTCATATAGACTATCATCTTTCCAAGACATTGCTTGGTTACACAAATTGAGTCTCACTCATTACATCTTAAGCCATTGGCTTTACAAACAACAAACATTAACACATAAAGCATAAATAGGAAACTCTTGTTTCCCGAGAGTCCATCCATGCTATTGCCTTGGAGGTAACATCTCACCTGCACCTGAAAATGATATTCCCGTATAGGGTGAGCTAGCAGCCCAGTAGAGATATGCTAAACATAATATGGGCAATAACTAAGCGTAAGTATTCGATAAATGTTTGACTCACATATATCCATTCATAATCCATTTCAATTACATGATAAATGTATCCATGTTTCATAATAATTACCAGTTCTTAATTCATAATCCTGGCTCCGAACCTGGCCACCCTTTAAGTGAGACTATATCTCATATCAACAGTACTTCCATTTCAATTGAGATAAAAACCCAAATTAACATTTCCGGTTTAAGTCCATGTTACATCTCATTTCCCATTTCTTTTTCAACTTTGAGTTTGAAAACAAGGCTCAACACCTAGCCAAATAACTTAATGAGGTTAAGACTCATCTTTAAAACACTTTCGAAATTCATGATGGATACCCTTTTTAATGCCGTATCGATAACACATAAACTATTTCCACACTTTACGAAAGATACACATTTTGGTGCTGTATCAACATAACATAGAATCACTTCTATACTTCACAATTAATAACGATATACATTTTAGTGCTATATCAAATCAATTTAAACACTTCCATAATCAACACTTGATACACATTGTAGTCTTTGTATCAATGTTACACAAAATCGGTTTAGAGGTCCATCCCTATCTTCCCTAAACCGTGGAGTACATCCTATCTCCTCCCACACAACACATGTATATAAATGTAGATCATATACAATCAATTAATACATAAAGTTAATACATTATTCGGTCGCTATATTTGATGACATATTCAATTGATTAGCTTTAGTTTGCCTAATCATCATGCATTGTCTACAACAATCAAGACTATCCTTCACCGATAGCCCAGCAGTTATTTCTAGGCAGAAAATAAATGCTCTGACAGATATATATAATCTTAACATTTTCAAAGTGGGTGATTAAAGAATCCAACTCCACCATTCTACCTCATATTGAGTCGATTTTATTATTTCCAACTCAATTTCATATTTCTGAATTAATTATCATTAATTACAGTAA
Organism: Camellia lanceoleosa; assembly: GCA_025200525.1. Classification (NCBI taxonomy): domain Eukaryota; kingdom Viridiplantae; phylum Streptophyta; class Magnoliopsida; order Ericales; family Theaceae; genus Camellia; species Camellia lanceoleosa. The sequence continues at coordinate 13,449 of JANUSC010000736.1, read as the reverse complement.
TGACCCAAATATACCCAAACATGGTATTTTTCCCTTTTTCTCAATATTGACCCAAAGGCTCAAACATCATCCAAAACATCAATAATCTCCATTTTTAAAATCAAAACACATAGGTATGAGTCAATTGAATAAAACCCTGTTTTCAACATTATACAACTCAACCTTAAGTTCCCAAATCAAACCATCTATACAAATAACTCAACATTTATGTTAAAACACATAAGAATGAGTAGGAATCCCTACCTCAAATTCCAGACTCAAATGGCGAAGATGAAAAGAGATGAAACTTCGATCTCCACCACACACCACAAAGCCTTGAGAAATTTCACAACTTTGTGAAGGAACTATGGCCAACAAAATCCCAATGGAACTATGGCCAAAATCATTTCGGCACAACTAAAATTTATAACTTGAGCTCATTCGTAATGGCTCATTAAACCAAGAAAAACCATAGAAGCGATAAGCTAACCCTATGCACTTATACTTATATAGAAGTTTGTCCACCTTCAATTGTATCTTGTAATCGATGTGGGTTTAACAAACACACCAAGCAGCGTCGTTTGGTACAACACTTTCCCTCTTGAGTCCCATATCGAGAGAGAAACATTTTAGTCCAAATGCTTATAAAGAGGTGAATTGCGGACATAGATCAAGTAACCGAATGCATTATGAATTTTTGTTTTGAGGCGCCCTCAACCCGAAATGACGCCCTTGGAACACTGACTTGATCTGGCCAGGCGCGACTCGGGAGACTGACGTAAAGGCCGCCTGGACCCGGACCGTTCAATCGAAGTGGCTAAACATAAAGAGGATTAAAGCGGGATTACTACAAAAACTCAGAGACAAAATTTTAAAAATAAAATTATTTTTTATGTACAATTATTTAAGTATCATTAATTATAAATTAACTTTTTGCTATATTATTAATTGTTAATTCTTAACGACAACTTAAAATTGTCAAAAAAAATATTATTAATTATAAAATTTAATAACTATTTAAAAAAATGTCCCAAAAAAAATTATCAATTTTTAATTTTCAATGTCCGCTTAAAATATTTGTCACATAAAAAACAACGATCATAAGTTCTAGAGACAATCTATAAAAATAATGACCAACAAAAGTTACTAATTATCAATTTTTTAACAATATATGCAAAAATCGTAACCAAAAAAAAAAAAAAAATTAGCGGGGATTTTCTGTAAATTGATTTACAATTAGACTTTATGGAAATTAAGTGCTACTATTATGACATTTTGATAATTTACCCTTATTATATTTTTTGAATCAAAATGTATATATATATATATAAAAGTAGTTTGATTTTTTTGCTATTTTACATAAATTATGTTATATTTTTTAAATTTATCACTTTTAAATGACTCTTAATAATGTAGTATTAGAATTAAACTTTAAAATGTTTAATAAATTAAAATTTGACATTTAAATATATCATTAAAAGTAATTTTTATGACTTTAAGAGATATTTTAGGAAGATGGTTAAAAGTCATCTTCTAACTTTTAACCCATTTTAAGTCACATCATCTCTTATATTTTTTACACATTTAAAAAAAAATTAAAAAATTAACTTTTAACCATCTTTCTAAAACAAATATTTTTCTTATCCAAAAGTTCACTCCAAAGTTTGGAACCCAAATGGTCCTTCTTGGGTGGTTTGGTAGCAAGGTTTCGTTTTAGTTTTAGTCAAAATGTAAACAAAAGAATAATTTTTACGCTTTGTAAAAAAGATGTTTCATATATTCGTCACAAAGTACCTAAAATTAAAATATTTTAGAGATCATTACAAGCGAGAAGCGACCCCATATATTAATCCATTTAATTCATTTTTTTTAAATGAAGAAGTAAAAAAATGGCCAAAAAAAATATATCGTTTGGAAGTCAATTTTGTAAAATACGAACTATATCAAAATTGTTATTTCTCTATTCTGATAAAGATGACAACATTAGATTAGGGATACACAATAATTATATACACAATTTATATACTGACGAATAACTCTCCTCCTATTGTAATATCAGCATCCTGAACAGAGACCCATCCGCCCAATATCCCTCTAAAGTTATCACATTACTCTCTTGATTTTTCTACATATATTTTCATAAAAACTAAAAATTACTAAAATAACTTATGCTCAGCGAAGCCTAAATATACGATTGTGCAGTTATATTTTAGACTTCTAGTGGAAAAATATTATAAATGTTAATAATTAAAATTATAAATTTATATTTTTTTTTATAATAATTTTTCGTTGCCCCACTAATAGGGTATTCCCCCTATATTTTTTTTAATTTAATAATGTGAAAGTTTATTAAAATATTTAAGGTAATTATCTTTCTTATATTGTTTTTAATTATCAGTCAATTGTCTCTATTACACATTATTTGATTTGAAAAGTAGATTTATTAAGTGAATTTATATACTATTTTTTCTATATGGTAATATTGTTATTGTTTTATTTTTTCTATATAGTAATATTATTTACTGCGTTTGGTTGTAATTTTTTGAATATAATTTTTTTAAAATTTTATAAAACTTGTTTGGTTATTCTAAAAAAAGAATTATATTTTAAACAAAATAATTGAGATAGATTGGCTTTAGTAGGTACATTATAGGTAGGCTTTTACGAAAATCGAAGTATAGTAGGAATATTTTTACGAAAATATAGGTTACATCTAGGTATATATTTTTGGATATAGGTACATTTTATGATAGGTAGGTTTTTAGAAAATCGAGGTGAGATAGATAGACTTTGAATAGATACATTTTTTGAAAATATATGTACATATAAGTACAAAAACTTTCCAAGATTTTCTATTTTTGGATCATAAATATTTTTTAAACATCTCCATTCCATTGCAAAGTCATCTCTCACTCCTCTCACCTTCTTTCTCTCATCACGTTAAACCGTCTCTCTCTCTCTCTCTCTCTCTCTCTCTCTCTTTCACACATCTCATTGTAAAGTCACACCTCCATTCCATTGCAAAGTATGTCTCTCCTCACTCTCACCTTCTTTCTCTCATCACATTAAACTCTCTCTCTCTCTCTCTCTCTATACTCTTCCTCTCTCTCTTTCACACATTCCAAACAATAATTGAGATAGGTTGATTTTAGTAGGTACATTATTCTGATAGGTAGGTTTTTCTGAAAATCAATAGGCTTTGAATAGGAACATTTTTATGAAAATATAGGTTACATTTAGGTATATGTTTTTGGATATAGGTACATTTTTATGATAGGTAGGTTTTACGAAAATTGAGATGCAGATAGATAGGCTTTAAATAAATATATTTTTCTGAAAATACAGGTACATATAGGTACAAAAAACTTTCCAAAATTTTCTATTTTTGAATCATAAATATTTTTTTAAACATCTCCATTCCATTGCAAAGTCTGTCTCTCACTCACTCTCACCTTCTTTCTCTCATCACATTAAACCATCTCTCTCTCTCTCTCTCTCTCTCTCTATACTCTTCTTCTCTCTCTTTCACACATCCCATTGTAAAGTCACACACTCCATTCCATTGCAAAGTCTGTCTCTCACTCACTCTCACCTTCTCTCTCTCATCACATTAAACCGTCTCTCTCTCTCTATACTCTTCCTCTCTCTCTTTCACACATCCCATTGTAAAGTCACATACTTCATTCCATTGCACAGTCTGTCTCTCACTCACTCTCACCTTCTTTCTCTAATCACATTAAACCGTCACTCTCTCTCTCTCTCTACTCTTCTTCTCTCTTTCACACATCCCATTGTAAGTCACACATCTCCATTCCATTGCAAAGTTTGTCTCTCACTCATTCTCACCTTCTTTCTCTCATCACATTAAAGCTGTCTCTCTCACTCTCTTTCTCTCTCTCTATATATATATATATATTTCCATCTCTATATCTCTCTCGGTCTCCATTGATGGCTTGGAGCTTGGTTTTGATCACCGATCTATATCTCTTTACGCCTCTCTGTCTCCCGGTCTCCATCGATTAGGCTGTCTCTCTCTCTCTCTCTATATCTCTTTACTCTCTCTGTCTCCGTTAATGAAGTTGAAGCTCGGTTTCAGTCACCAATCTATATCTCTTTCCGTCTCACCAGCTTGATTTGGACTCTCGGTTTCAATCATCGATCAAGGTATGATATATTTATTTTTTATTTTTTGTATATCAATCTATTAGGGTAAAAATCAAAGCTTTCAGATTCTAATGAAGATACATCTATCATTGATTTTTTTGAATGTTGTTGTTTGAATTTTTTTTTTTTTTTTTTTTGAATGTTGTTGTTTTAGTGAAATTCTGTTTTTTTAAAAAAAATTTGTTGTAAAAAAAAAAATTTGTGAATTTTGAAAAATGAAAAATTGATCTGTTTTTGTTTGAGTTTTTCTACAAACAGATGAGAAAGGGAGGGAGGGAAAGAAGAAAATCAGTTGGTTTGGGATGAGCTGGCAAATTTGCCATTTGCCAAAGTTGTTGTCAAACTTGGCAACAACTTTGTCATTTGTCATTTTTAACGGCTGCTATATCTCACCATTAGAGAATCTTTTTTCTCAAAATTTGTTATAATATAGCTTTGGCACACCAATGACAAATTATTGGAATGCTCTTAGAGATGCTCTAAGTAACATTTAATGCATTGCAAATACCTATGAATGAATTCTTGAAATTTGTTTGAAATAAAATTAGTCTTTATAATTTTGAAAATTATAAATACATTCTTATCAAAATTTATTATTTAATAGAGTTAATAGAAAAAAATAAAATTTCGATTACCACGAAATTATTCAAAATTTGAAAAATACTAAGAATTAGTAAATTTTGAATATTTTTCCATCTAAGTAATGTATCTTATAAATGAATTCTTGAAATTTATTTGAAATACCTAGTACTTTTTATAATTTGAAAATTATATATGCATTCTTATAATAATTTATTTGAAAAATACTATTGAAATTAGTAAATTTTAAATATTTTTCCATCTAAGTAATGTATCTTATGAATGAATTACTAAAATTTATTTGAAATACATATTACTTTTTATAAATTTGAAAATTATAAATGCATTCTTATCATAATTTATTTGAAAATACTATTGACATTTAGTAAATTTTAAATATTTGTCCATCTAAGTAACATTTACCGCATTGCAAATATCCTATGAATGAATTACTGAGTTTGTTTTGAAATACAAATTACTCTTTATAATTTTAAAAATTATAAATACATTCTTATCAAAGTTTATTATTTAATAGAGTTAATAGAAAAAATAAAATTTCTAATTACCCTTTTGTACAAAAAATAAAATTACTTGACATCATTAAAATTATTTAATTGATTTAATAATTAAATAATTAAAATAAATTATTTATTATACAATAAAATTTATTATGTGATTAAAAATTTAGAAAGTGCACCATTAATATTTTTAAGCAAGGAGAATGCTATAGGTCTCAAATTTTTACCAAATATATGACTATATATCTTACATGGATATGGGGTCCACTAAATTGCAAACTCCACACCATGTGAGATATTTGATTATTTGTTTGGTAGAAAATTTATATCTCTAATATTACCCTTTAAGCAAACCATATCCAAAAAAGAAAAATGCTATAGTCCCCAAATAAATTATCAAATTTTTTACCAAATCTCTCACATGAGTGTGGGACCCACACACGATAATTTATTAATATCAAAATTTCCGTAATATTTATTTGGAGATCCAACTCTATCAAAATTTCCAATATTCGTGTCTCGGTTTTAGGTCCCCAATTTAGAAATTTATTTGTCATATCGTAATATCAAGCATTCTTGAAGGACAAATATGTAATTAGACAACAGTGGTGTTTTAAGTAATTCAAACAAAACTTCGAGGATCATTCTATTTACACACCACTTTATCTCTCAAGATAAATGGGAAATTCTATTTTCACATACCTTTTTATCTTTATGTACATCATATCTCAATGCACACCCTTGTAGAATTTGATAATACATTATTATTCTCACTTCACACACTATATTTCCAATTATAACCCAAACTCAAATCTTATACACAAACCCCACCTTGAAACACCCACCTATGCTAAACACATCCACCTGACTACCCTGAGATAGCCACATAGCCTAACTCCATTGAAGACCCATGGTGAAGATCAATTCCATTGAAGAACTGCTTGAGTCCACTACATTGTTGACGGTAAGTAATAGATGAAGAAAAATGAAGAAAGCAGAGTATTAAAAAATTGGGTCTTGAATTTGATTTACATCTCCAGCAATCTTCACTGCTTCGACAGCAATGATGAGGAACTACGAGTGTGAATCTGAATCAGTGGAACTATATCAGAAAACAAATTGATTCAAATATAGAGAACAATTACATACATATATATATACACACACAGACACATAAGAACACTCATATATACAAATTATATACATATATAGAAATAGAGTGAGGAGAGATTAATGGGCTCCTGAGCTCATCAAACAATTCTTTGCAAAAATGGCCGAAAATGGTATGGATCTTCTCATCAATAAAATGGTATGGTTCCTGAGCTCCTCAAAGAAGAACATGCATATACACAAATTCTTTGTTCTTGAGCCTTGTGCCACACGAAATAACAACAATGACACCACAAATTTATGTGTAAAGAGAAAACTAAGATTTCATATTTAGTGTGTTACGATGTATATTATGGTCATTTTGTTTCATGGTAAAATTGTTATTAAAATTTTGTTTCATTAAGTGTGTGCACAAAGATGAAAAGGTATGTGGAAATAGAATTTCTCAGATAAATCATTAATTAATTTATTTTTTATTATAATTTTAACTTTGAATGAAATGAATATAATGGACAAATTATAGTACCTCCCATTTTCCTCCCTCTTCATCTTTTCGTTCCTCCACTTTTGCTTTGGCATCTCTGCTGTTTGTTTCTAGAAAAAGAAAAGAAAAAAAGAAAAAAGTAAAAAAACCTCCATGGATTCAAAGCTCTGTGGTGTCCCTCTTTACGCAACACTGGCGACCCCATAACGGTGGTGTACCCAAAGCCAAAAGCTCTCTCTTTCCACCTCATCACTAGGTTCTTCTTCTTTTCTTCTCTCCCATCCAGCTCCTCCTCTTGTTGATTACGATTTTGAATTCTCTCTATCAACCAACGGCTAAGAAAATTATAGCGATGGCTATATGAAAGTGACGATGCGTTGATGCGATGGGTTTGTGAGTGGTGAAGATGGGTTTGATCTGACCGTAGAAGCTATTTATTCTGAGACCCAGATGATGAAACCTAGGAGAGAGTAGGGTTGTTGAGGATTGTGTTGTTTCTAGGCCTTTTGTGTGACCTAGATGAAGAAACCTTGGAAATAACCATGAAAGAAGAGGAGGAGGAGAATATGTTGATGAACCACTTTCGAAAGCAGTGTCACAAGTGCCATGTTGCCGAGATAGCGGCGATGATTACGTGGGCTTTGAAGAGAAGGAAGATGATGGAGTTTTGGGTTACATTAGGGTTCTGGTATCGCATTCGGAGAAAGGCGAGGTTGAAGAGGAGAAGATGAGTCTAATTTGAACCCGTTATGGGTTCATCGGAAGAATGCATTGCTTTGAAGGACTCCAACCACGGTGTTCCTGAGTTGGCCGAGAATGGAGGAGGAAGATGGAAGGTGGGTTTGTAGAGGTGTGTGAGTGAGTGAGGTAAATATGGGAGTTTGTGTGTATTGTTGTGGATGGAGTGCGTGAGTAAGGATAAATATGTAAATTTGTGGTGTGTCATGAGTAAAATATATATTTATCAAATTATTGGAGGTGTGCTTTTAGAAGTGGTTTACTTTGAGATACATTAAGGTGTGTAAATAGAGGCACCAAAACTTCGAGGGTAATATTTGGAAACAATTTGGCGCTTTTGGTGGGCGGCATTACGGAACTTTTATATAATCACGAACCCTCGAAGAATCTTCCATCCTCCATATTCTTCCAACTCAAAAATGAGCCAAGAAAATAAAAACTAACGTCTCTCTCTCTCTCTCTCTCTCTCTCTCTCTCTCTAAAAGGCTTGTGTTATTTCTTCCTATTTTTTTATCAATCAAAAACAAATTTTTTTTTTTTGCAGTGTTTTGCAAAAGTGAAATAGTGTTACTATGTTCTCTACATTTTGTCGAAATTGCTTCTTCGAATTGTATGCTCATGTTTTAGAAGTCATGTAGACTTTCTCAAAATTGGTTTTGTGTTGAATTACATATTAAGTATTTCTCAATAAGTCCTTTGATAATTGTAGCAAGCCATTCAAGGTCTGTGAGGATATTGGAGGAGATTGACACAAAATTTAACCCTGAGGAAGTCATAGAAGAATTCGAGATGCTAACAAAGGATGCTAAGAGAGTTGAAAAGACACCTGCGAAAATCTTTGGAAGAAAATGGCAACCTGAGTACTTAAAGAAATGGGGTCTTAATGGAAGAAGACCATGAGAATTTCAAGGCTTTTATGCTTTCGTCACTCACAAGGATTTGGAGCCTTACATTAGAGAGAATGGTGGATGGTGATACTTCCCCATCCTTCTTTGGAAAAACCTTAACAACCATCTCATTAAGGTACTTGTAATTAATTGTTATTTTCTTGATGCTTTTTTAGTGACTTTTTTACGATAAAAATTGTTTGGATGTGAAGTTCATAGCGTCTGTCAATTCTTTGTTTCTTTGCGATTCTGGCACCACTCGAGGAAGGCCAAGTTTGTCCCGTTCAATAATGAATTGATAGAATCCACTATCTTGAGATGTATAAGACATCTTTTGCATTTAGAAACAGGTTATATTCCTTTGTTTATTGCAAAAAGATTTTTAGTTCATATTAGTATCAGATGCCCTTCTCTTTCAAGTTGACCTTAAAATATTTGGTTGGAATTGTAAGTGAGATGTTTTGGAAGTTACATTTCACTTGTCTATTAAATTTTGTTTTCTTTGTTTGGAGGAATCAACAATATACAAAGCGTTCATGAATATGTCAATTAGGCATTTTTCCGACTTTGACATTTCCACAATCAAGATGCTCCTTTTTTTTTAGCGAATTCAATTTGTTTAATGCTCGTCACTAGGCAATAACAAGTTTTGTTTTTAAATTCTCCCCATTTGCCAATTGTAGTCTTATAGTTGATTAAATAGTTTCTATTTTTCATCCTACGTGTAGAAGTTTCTAAGATGGTTATTAATCTTTGTGAGGCATGTGTATATCTCTCTCTCTCTCTCTCTCTCTCTCTCTCTCTCTCTCTCTCTCTCGTTCTTAGAACATATCCAAAAACAAATTTGAGCCATTGGTTTGGAAATTCCACACCCGTACAAATGGACCTGAAACTCTCCATCCACCTTCTTATGTTTTAAAATTCTCTTGCATTGCCCGTATTAGCGTTTAATGTGTTTCTGCTTTTCTCGCTTGTGCATAGCGTTAATAAGATATCTGTGATGTGAAGAACTCTTTGGTTCTTGAGGAATTTCCTATTGGGAATGGAAAGGCCTTGCGGTTCATTCTGGCGACAAGCAATTCAAAGCGAAGTGCAGGCATTTGCGAGGAGCGCTACTCTGAGCGTGTTCGGTGGTTATTTGTTCAAGAATACAATGAAGGCTATCACGGACCCAATGTTGTATACGATGAAGTGATATTTGGTCCAGACTTCCGGCAATCCTTATCACGCCATCTTAGGCGGACTCATTTCTTTGGAGATAGCAAGTCCCAAGTAGTATCCTCTACATTTGCCTGACATTGTTTGTATGCCTTCGGAATAACTGTTTGAACAAGTTTGGGAGGAAGAACTTCTGTCTTGACATGTCAAGAGAAGGGTTCTCACCGGCCAAATCTTGTCATCCGCATCCATACTTGAAACGGTATGTCGAAATTGCTCAAACCCAAAACCGAAATTGGCTGATTAGATCCCATAAAAATGCTAAGTTAAGTAATTGAGGTATGGATTAATCACTAGCTATTTCCCAATGCAAAGTACATTTATGGGATCATGGCCAAGGTCAATGGAACCTTATTTGAAAAAATTGAGGCACTATCTTGGGTGAATTGTTGCCACTGTTGAGTCATGCGATTATAGAATCTTTCCCGAGGGATGGATTGGAGCAAATGTGAACCCGAAGTACTTACTGAGGTTAGCCACTTTCATTTGTCTTGCCTGCTATATTGGGGTATTTTGAATTTATTTCCCTAATGTTGAGGTTCCAAAGCAAGATGAAATCGAATCCTCCTTTCTCTCCATCTAGAACTTTAACCTGAGCAGTGGAGTGCAGTGAGAGTCAAAGTTGGTGAAAGAGTATGAAGATCATCCTCACTACTTTTTGCAAGTACTAAATTTTTTTTTTGGATGGTCGCAAAGCTTGTCCAAAATGAATATTAGAAATTACGCTTTTGCTTCCTGCATAGTCAACAAATTTGCGAAATTTATGGCTCTTTCCACATGAAAAAGATTACATATTGATGACATTAGACTATCAAAAAAAAAAAAAAAAAAAATAATGGTCAATGGTTTAGGAAATTATTTTATTTGAACCCAGTATAATCATCCTGCATTGAGCCATTGGTTTATAAAACTCACTATCATCCATTTAGTGATTGTTTGAAACCCTCACTTCACATCGTTTGGGATGACTTATAAAGCTTATTTTGCTTAAAAAGCTTGAAGTCATTTATATACTACCATTTCCCACCAAAAATCAATTTAAGCCACTTTAAAAAGCCATTAGGAAATCACTAAAATAAAATATGCCAAAGGAACTAGTTTTTTTTAAGCACTATCTTATTTGTGGGCTTATTTTTAAGCCAATAAACTAGAGTTAGTACAAAAATGCTTGCCATGTGGGTGTTGGATCTTTATTAAAAGCAGCTCTATCCTTGTGCTTGAGTCTTGCTTCTCTCCCATCTTTGTTTCATATTTGTTTTAGTCTTTTGATTGGTTGTTTATCCGTTGGAATATGAATGAGATTATTCATTTCACCATCTCCACATGACTAAACTAGGTTTTTATTCCTTAAAGAATGAGCATTAGCTCTACTTCTCTCACCATGTGAGTGTTGGATCTGATTCTACCATGACTCTATCCTTGTCTTGATTCACGACTTCTCCCCTTACTTTCCTTGTATTTTCAATCGTCTTTGGTTTTTATCTAGTGGAATATAAACGACATTATTCCATTTTACTAGCTCACATGACCAATGCCCAGTGGGTTGAGACACAAATATCTATAATTTGTTCTTGGAATGCCACTAGCTAAATATTATGCATCTCATGGTTGACTTTTATCTTAATAATGGAGATTCCTCCAATTATTAAAGGGTTTTATACACGATGGGTGCTCTCTTCTATATCCCCTATGTATAGCCGGTCAAATTTTCTTGGTTCCTCCATGTCTACTAGGGATAGTTTATTCATTTGTTTTGGTTCCATGTATATGTCTCCTGCTTACTATGCTTTGGTGGTACATTAAATTTAAATGCTAAACTACTAACAAATTAAAAGATATCTTGTGGGAATAGTTTTGTATTAAGTGAGGATTAGGAAACTGAATTCTCTCTTGGCAAATCTCTGTGGTTTTTCACCAAATCATGACTACTATTTCATTTTTAATTTTTCTTCAATTACTTGCATAAATCCATTATGCACATGAATTCTATATATATGAACTTTGTATATCCTATTCTATAAACTTATATTATACTCAGGAGCACAATTCACTTGATGTGAACCTCTATATCACATTTCTTATGCCAAAATTGCCTCTATATTTACTGCTCCAGGATTTTTTATTTCAAATTATGATTTTTCTAACTTTTTCACTCCTCCATGTTACATTCAATTTTTTTCTTTTTTCTTTCCTCTAGATGATGATAAAGAACATTTGGAGATTATTTCAATTTCTAGTTGTATTAGATGCTTTCCTGTTGAACTACTTTCCTTTTTTGAAATAGAATATAATTAAATGTTCCAGGTTTGAATTGTGCTTGATGCTTTTCCATTGAACTTTCTTTTCTTTTTCTCTATTTTTTGCAATAAATGTTAATTAAATGTTCTATGTGTACCAAATGTGTTGGGGAGTTCGACGGCCAATGATCCTCTGTACTCAAATCTGTCACTCTGTCTTGGTACATTCTTAACCGCCATAGGATCCTATTGTGCGGCTGGGACTGTATATAAAACAAAAAGCAGAAAGGGGGGTATACAGCTTTTAACCCACACGCTCTCACCAATAAACACTGCTTAGTTTTGCCGTATTAAAAGAATTCATTTTGTGGGAAGATTTCTCTTTTTTTCTTTAGTTTTTAAAATCAAAATTATTTGACAGCTTTTAATTAGACATTACTCTTGTTTTTTAATTTCAATTTCACCAGGACTTGGATGTGCATACACACCCAACACCAATTTCTTTTTGAAACTCTATTATGTTATTTGTGACATGTAAAACACACAATTTCCTTCCAAAACTTATAATTTACCTAAATTATATATGAGTGGCTTCTTGAGTTTGTATCGGCGTACCTCTGAGCTCGGGAGATGTGGTTGCGTGAGCTGACTACAACTCTACTCCAGAACTCAATCTTCTCCTCACCATCAACATCGACAAGAACACCGAGAAAAGATCTACAACTATCTGTTGAAGCAGCAGGAAAGTTGTTTCCAACGAAAACTCGAAGTAGTTGGCTTACGAGCCACGTGGACTTGTCAACAGATCACAGATGCTATGTCATCTGCTGGGGAAGCGGGCAGGGGAAGCAGGTGACGACCTTCCGAGGAATGTTGCAATTGCTTGGACCGGTCATTTGTAGACGCGAGCTATGTGGGCTCCACATAAAGTTAAAACCATTGGAGCGTTGGAACTCCGAGTTCTTAAGGCCAGAACCTTCCAGAAGATTCTGAGAGCACTATGCTTGGGGCTTGGAGCTGCTGTCAGCCAGTTTAAAACGCCGCGGTGCGTGGGGCCTGCTAATAACGCACTGTGTTGCAGATTCTGTGTAACAATGTTGTGAAGAGCTACTTCAGTACTGCTTTTTAGTTGAATTAGGTAAAATTTACTGTTTTTTAGTGTACTACATTAGATATGTTGGATAGTATGGTTCTCAATAATATGCTTCAAATGGTTTTAAAAAAGAGGTTTTTCTTTTACCTCTTGTTCTCATCATTTATGCAACTCTACATGTTTCTGTGTCCATCATATTGATTGCTATGTGGGTGCCCAAGTCCTTAGCCGCTTGCTGTTTCACTTGCAATGAGGCAATTACTCGAGGTAAATTTTTTAATTTTTGGTTTAGTTAGCCAGAATCTTTTTGTTAAATTTCTCGTTACATCAAATTTTTTTGTTAATTTTGTATTGTAAACCATATAAAATTGATAAGTGTCATAAATTATTGATGTGTTTAGTGAGCTTTTTGAATTAAGTTTTTTAAAATTGACTTTTTGAT